>WYDI02025416.1:6260-66973 GCA_009867235.2 Psittacus erithacus | reverse complement strand
GGGGGGGGGGGGGGGGGGGGGGGGGGGGGGGGGAGGGGGGGGGGGGGGGGGGGGGGGGGGGTGGGGGGGGGGGGGGGGGGGGGGGGTAGGAGGGAGAAAGTTATCAGAAAAATCTAATAAACCAGGCTTTTAAGAGAAATGTTATTTGAAGAGGGGGAAAAAATGCAAAAAGACTGAAACAGATAAGAAAAATTCCCATGGAACCAAAGCTGTTCTGATCAGATAATCTGTATCGCAACAGCTCACCCATTGCCAGCCTCTACACTTCTATCCACAATGCTGACAATCTTGAAAGGTTTCAGGAAAGAGCTACAATATTTTTTCAAGATTTGAAAAATATCTACCTCAGATTAAAGCAGATGAGTATTTATTTTTACTGTAGAGAGGGTCAAGAGTTAAGCTTTACCCAGAAAGAATAATTACAAATGAAAAAATACTTAATATTGCAGTGAATTATTTTCTATATGTTGACAGCCCAGAACAAAGATTGCGTGTTTTTCTAAAATACTTGTTTTAAGTCTGAGAAGAAGTTGTAGACTTGATGCAAGAACAATTAGAAGCAGGGATTACTTTTCTCCCCATCGGATGATTAAGTTGGATGATGATACTGGTCTTTTCCAGCACTGCAACACATTTCTTGAGGGTACGCACAGGCATTCCACTGCTTTTGTAGCATCAGTTCATGCTACGGAAAGGCTCACATCCCAGCAATGCTCCATTTCATATCGTACATTTTTTCAGTCCCAGCAGTGTCCCCTTCAGCTTGCAAGAACACAGCTGAAGGTGTCTGTAAGCATGCTGGTTTGCTGTTTAGGGTTTCTTTTGGTTTTCTAATGCAAGAAGTAAGAGAATTTATGGTTTTCTACATCAAAGATTGACTGCCTCACACGGAGAAGTCAAACCAAGAATGAATATAAAAAATGTACTTCGCAAAAAGGGAATCTATTTAAAACCAATATTATAAATTATATAAAAGAATAATCCAAAAAAGTACCAACAGTTATACAACTATGGAATAGTTTCTGCATTATTTTCCTCTGCAATTTTATATGGGTCTTGTTGTATGGAGAAAACTCAAATGCAAATGCATGGCTTTCTGTTCAAAATTGTTTTGAGTAAAATAGGATATACCCAACTCATGTTCACTGCAAACAAAAAAACGATTAATTGTGCCAGAAGAATCCCCAAAAAATCTGAATGCACCTTGACACTGGACTAGAAGGAAGTAGCTTTCTAAGAGAGCAGGATGTAGCTCACCATGGGGTGTTCCACTTTTAAGACAGATGGGATGAACAGCCCATCGGAGGACCTCCTCTCACTACCGGAGGGATATTATGTTAGTAAGTGAAACTACATATTTACCTTCTAGATGCATAGAGCTGGTGAATCCTGTCACAACAGAATTAATAGGTTATCTGAAGTAAATAGTAATACAGCTATGTTAAATCCAGAGCTTACAGAGAAGACGTAACGCTTTTCAGTTGCTAGCTCCAAATTTAATTGTAAATAAAAAAAAAAACCCAAAAAACTCCCCAAAAACCAAAAACCAGGATAAATGATCATACTCAAAGCCAGCTATGAAAATGAATGTGGAAATGGTAAATATCAGTAGTTGAAACTTTTATCGCAGTTTGAATAGCCTCTGCCATAATCATCATCCTCTGTTCTAGCAGTGAGTATCAGTCCCTTGAATTCACTGCCATTATGCATGCTGGTCAGAATGTTCCCCACATGCAACATACACTGTATTTTGTATGGGAATAAAAAACCCAATGGATTTTTTATAGTCCTAGAACCACAGATCTGAGCTGGGAGTCAAGGGACAAGGAGGTAGACTAAACCAGGATTAGATTTGCATAGACCTTTCAGTGAACTCTCCCTGTTTTGTCATGTTTTTCTTCCAACTTCTTTCTTTGCCCACTCCCGCCTTAGCTTTTTTTTACCTTTGATCACATGAAACAGGCTCTGCTTGCTCAGATCAAGACCTGATATTCTGCTTCTGCTCAAAGGCAACTCAGTTATGTATCTCTAGTGAAAAGAGTTTATATTTCTCATTATCTATTAGTTCTTCATAAGTTCTTCAAATTGTTTATGATGGAATTGCAGAGGTATGGACATGATTTTAAGGAACACTTAGAGCTTCTCTAACATCTGGAACAGCAGCAAGAACTCTATTCCCAAGCAAACTCAAAGTTTACTCTGTTGCCACATGTTGCTTTGGGAATGTGCATCTTAGATACTAATTTTCTGTCTCAGTCCTCCCTCCAGTAATTAAATAGGAAGTTTATACAGCATTTCACCTTCCATCTCCAAGGATGACGTTCGTCAGAAATCAGAGAGCTTGATTCTTTCAAACTAGTACTACACACCTTTAAGGAAGAAAGAGAGAGAAGCAGGAAGATGGGACAGTCAAAGAATAGAAGCAGGATGTGCAAAGGCAAAAATCACTTAGACAGGGACTAGAGAAAATCACTATAGGAAAGTCACCTCTGAACAAAAGCAGCTTTTTTTTTTTTTTTACGCTCAATAAATTAGATGATTTTATGCCTTACATTGTATATGTGCAATACTTACAGAGAAGTCAGAGGCATACAGCATTTTGTGCTAGAACAAATGCTGTGCAGTTACATATTGCTTTTATTAACAATGTACAAGTTTTTTTGCATTTTATAATGAATGCAATAATGCCTCCTTTACTAACTTCCTCATCTATTTAGTCAAACAGATACAGAATCTTTTGAAAAGCAACCATAATAGAAACAGTAGCAAAACGTATATGAAGAAGACTTCACAGCATAGGGCCCTAATACTATGTTTCCTTAACACAGCATTTACTAAGCCGGTTAATCAGCTAAGAGGATTATTAATTTCCTATGTAAAAAAAACCCAGCAAAACCTGTCAAAATGTGCTTACTTGAAATTGTTGAGCATTTAAATTGTGCAAACTTTTCCTCACCTGATTAATAGGTAGAAAAGGATGAAATTTATGGAGAGCGGGTATAACGGGAGAGTAAGTAGAAGCATATACAGGTTCCTATGACAAGGACAGAAGCAAAGCAAAGGAATTAGAATAGTACTGTACTATCCGAAAAGGACTGGACTATCAGAAATGGAGATGGGGCAGACATAACTCATCTTCTCCTAATTTCTTAAAATGAAGTAAATATGAATCTTTTAATCTTCTAGAAATGTTTTGCCTATTGGAAACCCAGAGAATAGAAGCAACACAACAGCATGTTTACCAAAGCCATTCCATGCAGGAATTAGACAAGTTAGTAACAGTATCACTACAACTCAACACAGAACAAAACAGCACAGCCAGAAAAATGCACTTTTCATATGCTGAAAAAATTTATGTCCCTGCTTTCATACACCATTAATTTAATGAACCGTGTCAACCACAACATGAATAATTCTGCTGTAAGTTTAATCAGATCTTGCTCAATAACAAGCCATATATTTTCTGGATGAACGGAAAGAATGCTTACTAAAATTGGGATACTCAAAAGCCATCTGGAGGGAATTGCTTAGCCCACAGCACTCAGCGAAGGTGAGTTCACCATTCTAAAGCCTACAAATAACCCTGCCTCAGAGCTGGGCTTATCCAAAGCTGATTAGACATGGCTTTATCAGTTGTAATTCTTCTTCCTTTCTGTAGGTTAAAGCAAATGTGGAACACATTTGTTCCACATTGCATTCTCTCCACAATATGGGTAAATGCAGCTCATTAGAGTGGCTCAGAATGAATCCTAGCCATTATTTTCAGCTTTGATTAGAACTGGATACGAGCACTTGGTGGATGCCATATACTAAATGAATGAAACTTTTTATCCATCCAAATTACCACAGCAAGAGACTGATATTTTGCCTAAAGGTCACTTATTAAGGGCTTACCCCCTTTTAAGACTTTCATACACTTCTTCTCTGAGTAATTTTGAATTGAATGCTTAGCCTTAGCCTTTAACACCAGTGCTGAGCTGCAGTTCAAACTCGCTGTAAGACTTAAGTGCATTTCAAACGCCCTTCACTGCTTTAACATTGACTGCAATGTAGCTGGTAATCACATTAATCAGGGACTCTGTTAAAACTGTCCAACTATAAAACAAGCATTTTCATTCCAGTAAATTTTGCTATTTAATACTAAGGTAGGATTTTAAAGTTAGTTAATTTTTCTACCCATGAAAATAAACCCTAAAACTGGAAGTCTTCCATGAACCTAAGATGAATACAGGTATACGAAATCAAAAATATTCTTCCCAAATTGAAGGGATTTTTTCTCCCGGTGACATTCCTCATTGTACAGTTGTTCCCCTTGTATTAGAGCTATCTTTTGAATTGCCCAAGTATATTTTACCATACACACAATAATTTAATAAGTCTCACAGCTTCCAACAAATTTTCCTCCTATGTGCAGCAATCATCAAAACAGATACTGGACCTCAAAGTAAATCTCAGCTTCTCTCCTGCTGTATCTCCTTGAGTTAATTCCTTAGGTCCTATTTTTTTCTCATTTGAGGTTGCTCCCTCAAGCTTTTCCATGAATTTTATGGGTTTTCTACAGTTTAGCCTACATATAAATGACTATAACACATTTGAAGAAATATCTCACCATGTAGAGAACTGTGGAAAGCATTTTGAGTAGAAGTGAACAAAGAACACTGTTCAATATAACTATTTTATTGAGAGTATGAATCTTTCAACTTCTGCTGTTTATTAGAAATCTAAATGTACTCTAATAACTTCTATTTTATACAGCTATGCTTCAATAATCAAATCTCCAGAACAAGTTAGATAACAAACACACACACAAGAAAACCTAAAAAGGTGTCTGACTACATTAATGGGAGGGACATAATGCAACTAAAAACTTCAGGCATTATTCTGAACCAGCAGGGCATGACAGAAGTTTACATACCCTTGCTGTCGATTCATGACTGCTATGTGTGAAAATTGTATTTTAACTAGCTCAAAACACAGTAATCAGTACAATTCTGGCATTTTTATTACAATCCAGCAACAGAAAGCACTAAGATTCTTAAGTACATCATAGTCTCAAAGCTCTTCTACAAAATAGAGACTTCAGCGGCACACTGCTTCACGGTCCTCAAAGGATAATAGCCATTGCATTGCTTAGTTATCAAGAATAGTATTTCCAGATGTAAGGGCAGCTGACACAGTGTGTTGCAAGAACTGAGGTCAAATTAGTGAAGCTTTACATTATTTTTATCATGTATCACATAATGAATCAGCATCACAAATACTAACACAGTTTAGGGAGTTGTGTATCTAACAAGACTAACATTTTTTTCTTACACATCCAAGTTTTCACCCATTGGCAGACATGCAAATCCTTTGGTTTAGGCTCTAAATAGCCTAGAGCAAACATGAACCAACAGAGTGGGTGACCCAGTGTCACAGAAACTCCCACTGCTAGCATTCTTACTTCAGGCTTGTACTGTTCAAGCACTTCATGCTCGCTTACTTGCTTTAAAAGCCTAACTTGTGCTACACTGAGTGAAGTGGAAGCGCACATGGTAACACAGCAGGGGGGATATGAGTGCTGGGGAATGAGAAGAGAGAACAAAGGTTTTGTCTGTGCCTAAATCTTGGCAGCTGCTTAAAGGGTTTTCCCAACTCCATTGTCTTTAGCTGTAGTACATTTGTTATCTGATCTCAACAGTCAGAGACTAGCCTGTTAAAAATGTGACTGCAATTTTGTTTTCCTTGCTGAAGCTATTTTTGCTTTAGGACATCTTTCAAACTTGCAACTGGATTTTTGAGCAAGTTTACAGGGCAAATCCAAAACAAACCCTTAAATCCAAACTGCATAATTCAGCTTTCTTGTTTTTCTGCCCAGTTAACACACAACCATTGAGTCACACATTCAATAATGACATCCTCAATTTATCCTCAGTAATGACAGACTGTCTAACAACTCCTTACTTGTAATATACTGATGGATGAGAGACTTTTTGTTATTGTTTGCCTATAGTATTTAATAGAAGCAGTACCTTAACAGCTAAATAACTGCATCCAAAGATTTCTGTCCCCATTGCTAAAATTTATAACACAAAATTTGTCTTCACTTGTCCTCTGTGAAAATACTCCTTCAAATTTAAAGGCTTTTGAAATGGCTTATTTTATCTGAAACTGTCATTTTTAAAATACTAGACTCAGAAGGGAAGCAAGTCTACATTAGTCCCATATTTTGAACCAGCAGTCCATTTTGAAGCAACCTCTTTGTCATCCTCACTTCTCGTGCTTTGGTTCACACTGCAGAATGCACGGATTTCTGGATCAAAACTAAGCCCTGAAACGCACTCCTGGATTCCTATGTAACACAGCGGCTGCTAACAGCAGTCAGGCCACAGAAGTAGGCTAAATTAAGCCTGAAGCAAAACTATATTGAAGCAAAACAAGTAAGTATGGCATGGATAGCAGTTCCTTATCAGTAATCCTTCTGCTTTACAGATCCAGTCCTGCTGGGCAACATAACTTACCCATGCATAGACATAGCCAGAGGGTGCTAGTGATGTGGACTTCCACTTCCTCTACACCTTTCTATCCATCTCCCACTATACACTAACACTGACAAGACAGGTAAAATCCTTGTCCGGATGGTTTTGGCTATCCACAAACACCAAAGTTTGTGCGAAATAACCAAAAGCCAAATGGCTCATGAATGCTTTGGTAGCTGCATTTCTTCAGTGTTTCTAGGATCCAAAAATTACTGCTAAAACAAAAGTATATGCATAGACAACACAGCTTTAGGAATCTGAAATTTTTCACGATCACCCATACTAAAGATAACACCTGAAATTAAAGTCTTAAGCCAATTTCACTGGGGTGCAAAGGCTTAAATCATTATACCTGTAAGTATTCTAGAAGCCTTACAAGCCCACTTAACATATTCATAATCTGCTGATGTAAAAACACTGCAACCAATATTGCATGTCCCAAGACAGTGAAGACATTCTCTTTTGAAGAGCTCTCACATTGGGAGAACTGTTTTTTAAGCAAGCCTAACAACAAGAGGAATAGCAAGAGCTAGTAGCTAATATTAGGCATGCCCATCTAGTTGGATGCATCTTCAAAAAGCTGAAGCGCTTCAAGATGTTTTTTCCAAACAAGGATAGAGTTACCTTCTTCAACAGCTGCTCAACTTCTTGCATCTGTGTGCTATGATCAGTGACAGGCACTTTTGCATACTCTTGCTTTTTGCTGAGCCTGCTCTTCCAATCTTCTTCACCACTCTTCTTCAATAATGCCAACCTAGAATAAAAGCCATGCCAGCAGTTAGCTTTAAACACTGTGCTTTGTTATCCTCAAAAGATACCCTTTCACTAATGCTACATTCAAGAGAATTTGAAATTAAGTTTTCTAACATTAACTAGTTATTTACATTTCATAAACATAATACAAAGCTCACAATTGAACACCAAGCCTTCACTGACCATGTTGAATCATCTGTCAAAATACAGACATCTAGATCTGAGACACGCACCCCAGTTAATTTGTGTAGTCAGTGGAAATTGTCAGTACAGTCAAGGGAGGAAAAGATACAATGCAGATCGTCCTGAAGTAGATATATAATTAGGTTAGATTAATCACTGCTATTTTTTCCTCTCCCTTCTGTCAATAAGACACAGAGAGTGGCTAGCTCAGCTATGGATGCTTATGCTGTAGATGTCCAAAGTTAGTAAGATGAATCCTACTTTTGGTCTTTATTGTTCTCGTTAAAAAAAGATTTTAAAAAATATTTTCTTTAAAACCCAAGAAGAAAGATGTCTATATAACAGGCACCCACAAATTAGATCTCATCAGGCTACTGCTACTGCTTTCACTACTACTCCAGTGACTGAGGTTACTACCAGACTCCTAGGGATCACTTAGTACCTCCATGCTTAGCTCAGGCATTGCTGTGACACAAATCAGTAGCGCCAATGTAGTAGCAAATTGGTGCTAACTAGACTGTCGCCCTGAAATCTATCTGCAAGACTCAACTCATTTAAAGGATGTCCACTAAGTAATTTTTATTCTAGTTGAATTGTTTTACTATATTACTTCTTTTGATCTAGGGCATTTCAGTAAGGATTATACAAAACCTTTAACCCTATTATATTCAAAGAGGCTCAGCAGTTAAACCTATTTTGATGACAAGATGCCTTTATAGAGATGTGATTACTGTTACTCTCACAGTAAAAGTCTTGAAACTGAGGAGAAGGAAAGGGTAGGACTGAATAGGTGTAGCCAGAAGCCAAGTTTCAGGCAGCTCCTTCCTGCAAAAATCAAGGGGTGCAACCATACTAGTGGTCTATTCGAGGATAACCAATTGGTCCTTAGGCAGTTATTTGAGAAGAATTGAAAATGCAGAAAATGGTAAACCCACAGAATACATTGACAGTAAGAATGTTAGTATTTGAGAAAGCAGTTATTTCCTTTCTTCCTGCCCAGATAGGCAGTGCTGGCAGACTTCACATTGCCTGATTGCTTCATACCTCACAGCGTGGGATGAGTAGGGTTGAGAAGGGCCCACAATAAGGAGCTGAAATCATGGTCATTGTTTCCAAAGTGTATACAAGATTTCACTGCCCAGAACTAATCTTCTGGAGTGCATCCATGCATGTGTGAAACTGCGGAGGAGACCAAGATGGGACTGAATTGCTACTGTGCAGTTGAATTATCTTCAGTATGATGTTCTGTTAGGTCAGCTTTGCTTAGAAATGATCTGCAATAATTGAAGCTGAAAAGCATTTTGGTCAGCTTTGGCCTAAGATGGGTTTGTTTTTAAAATACCTAGAGCTGCTTAGTGTATCAAGCAGAAAATGGCCAATATGAGATAAGTAACTACGAAAAGGAAGGGGACTGTTAAAAGAGTGCAGAAATCTAGCCTGCATGAGAAATTCTTGCTCTGACATCCATACATCAAAAAAGGTTGAAAATCCAGTTTAAGTTGTGTTCTTCCTGTGAGGGAATGAACAATGGTTAAGAGGTCTGCCAGAAATTAGAATTATCTGTAGGTTGTTTTAAATGGTGATCATGACATGCAGCTGACTTCCGAAGTGGAGCTGACTGGGTGGCCACCTAGCAACTTTGATCTCCATAAATGCACAAAGACAGGTAGCTACACACAACTGATGTGCTATTTGAAGTCTTCCAAGACATTTCTCTTCCTGAAGGGAAGACAGTTCAAGAAAAGGTTTCCACCACTCAATCAGTGGATTGGCCCTGGCTGCCTAAGACAAAACACAGCCAAAACTACCCAAATATATGAGCCTTTGCTCCCTCTCACCTCCAAGCTGTGTGTTTGCAGAAGAGGAGGGTGTCTTGTCTTCCTTGAAAAATCGTGATTTCCATTCTTCCATGTAATATTGGCAATTCTGAAAATGCCAGGCATACACTCACTCCACAAGGATAATATTAGTTCAGTGAAGTAAGTCTTTGTGGAAAATCACTTCTGTCCAGACCAGCAGGCATGCATCCTGCCCAAATATCATTACATCTGTGGAAAAGCTGTTCTTCCATAAGGTGAAAGAATGTCTGACACAGCCAGAAAGATTCACTGGATGGGAAGATGAAGTTAGTGAATGTAAAAGGGGCAAAAAAAATAATCCAAAGTCTAATAGTTAATGTTTAGCAGGAATGCTCTTTGAGGTTTATGAATACTTGGCATCAGCTATAGCCAAGGAAAAGAAAATGACTGGTTGGAGGGTTTTTTTTTTTAATTCTGGGCCAAGAAGTAGACTACTGTGGTATTTTGGAAGGCTAAAACATTTTGGTACCAGCCCTGCCATTTACAGACGTTTGTGGAATCGGAATATACAAATTCCTGACAAGACAGAAGGTATTTTCTTCTGTCAGCTTTGGGACTGACTAGACAGTCTTGGAGGCCTAGCACAAGTGATTCCAGACTGACAGTCCTTAACATCAGTTCCCCAAGAGATCAACTCAACCGAAGCATGAAATTTAGGACTGAAACAGCTGTTAATACTTCGATCTTCCCTCCCACCACTTTTTCCCCGCAAGGATCAGGAAAGACTCATCATTTACCACCTATAAACCAGAAGTTACTGGCCTTAATCCTTACCTGCCTAGACACTTGACATATTTACAGAAGGGGAACAGGGGGAAAAGAACACATTAGTCAATAATGAAGGTTGCTTTAAACAAACCAACAGTAGGCTGAGAAACATAAGTACATCCTTCAGAAAAGGGACTAAGACTGCACAGCTGTTGTAGCTGCCCCTGAACCCTCTTCTTCGTGTTACGAGGATAACAGGGACTGAAGATACTCTTTTAATAAAGAGGACTCACATACATCCTAGAAATACATTAATTTAAGAAGCATGATTTAGAATCACGTTTAAAAATTAAAAAAAATAAGAAGTAAAATGGTTAGGAGTTCCTAATATCATACTCACCTCACCAAGTGAGGGAATATTTTTACACAAAGTTTAATCAGGCAGCTATTTTTATTTATTGGTTCTGCCTTCACTGTAGAAAAAGTGAAGTAAAAATAGGCCTATTTGTCAACCTGAAACAAATAATTGTAACTTTACTTACTGGACTGCTACCAGATCCTTGTACAGTTTGGGACTGAGTTTATACTCTTAAAGTTTTAACTAAATTAGAATGATTTTTACAAGTAAGACAGCAGCTATTGGAGCTCCAGCCATGAACTCCTACTGCCCGCACTTGTGTGAACAGTAACATTTTGTTTCAGATCAGAATGATCTTGGGTTGGAAAAAATATTTCTAACACTCCCACAAACCCATCCAACCTATCACCTTTTTAAAATCCCTGCAGTAAGTTCTCAAAAGTCAAAATGGCAACCACGTATTTCTGAAGCAGAGAAGGAAACATCACAGTCTATCCCTGACTCCCTGTTCTCAACTAATTTAAAAGACTCCCATAGACCAATGAAAAACTGGTTATTTAAAAAAGATCACATTATACTTGTTATAACTGGAATCAGAACCTTGCAAGGTATATTGAGTATATCAAGTAAAAATGTAACTACAACATGTATTTTTATACATTTTTTTTTTATAAATGTAACTAGAACATGTATTTTTACAACTTTCATTTTCTGAGCTACTTGTTGCTTATTCAGGTGGCTCTTTCAAAATCAGATAAACATGTTCTCTTGAACAGTAATTCTTGTTCACTACCATCTGCTTTATAAGCATGTCAGGCAGATTAACTTCATATTTCTGCTGTTAGCATTTGACATCTAATGAAGCCTAATAATCACTGCTTAGCTTTTTCAGAAACAGGTTTAAAGCTGCTTTTTATACCACCAGCCTAATTACTGTATTTATAGAGATAATTTAAAAAAAAGTGAAATTTCAGTACCTTTCCTTAATTGACATCGTTTTGCTAGAATTATCAAGGACATCCTCAGTTGTTTGTGCTTTGTTCTCTCCAACAGAAAACATCTCACAGGAATTCTTATACAATTTGCCTTCCAATTGTTCGGAGAGCTCCTGCAGTCTACAAGATGCCACAGCTGCAGTTTGTGAAACTGTTCTCATTGCTGATGTGCTGGTGAGTTCAGAAGTAGGCTCAGCATGGTCTGCCCATTCAAAAGAGAAGTGCTGAATTAGACTTAGTGCTACTCTCAATCGTATTTCACATTACTAACACTGAAGCAGCAGATCAGGTTTCTAACATTCAAATTACATGCTATCTTAACAGAGGAATAAAAAACCCTCTGGCTGAGCTAGAGTACAAAGATGAATTGTGCAATATTATCTGTTGCACAGACCAGCCATTCACGACTGAAATTCACAAGAAGCTACACAATATCATGTTCAATACACAATTCTGAACTTCATATGGATGAGGGACAAACTGCTGCTACTGTCATCACATCAACAGGAAAGCAAATGGACAGATGAAAGTGATAGGGGAACAAGGAGTAGTGGAAGAAAAGCAGACAAAAATTAAATAAGAAATAAACATATTGGTGAAGCAGTTTAATGCATAAGTAGCACAGTAGGAGAATATTCAATAGATTAATAAATGTATTATTTTGTAGGAGGGTGTGGGGGCTTTTTAAACCAGAGAAAATTATTGTCTTCATGAAAGATAAATGTACCATTACAGTTATTAAGGAAATACGACTGCTCCTGCTTTATCCCAGTTTCTGTCTCCCCTGAAGTCACCAAAAGTTAATTGGATAGAATGGATACTGCTTTTGAGTAATACAGGCAGAATCGTAGCTTCCTCCTTATGCTTGTTTGAAGGCCATTAAATTTAAAGTAACAACTTCAAAAGATGAAAACAAAAATGTTTCTAGCACTACAGGGTACTGTGGCCTTGTACCCCATCATAATAAAACAGAAGACTAATATAACAACCTTCTGAAATTCAAGAGAATAGAAGGCTTTATGCAATGACCAAAATAACTGATTATTTCCAAAGCATTTTCTTTATAGATGGGTGAGTTTACATATTAAGTTTGAATTACGCTGTGCATATAGAAATGAAATTGCTCTGAGAATTACTTAAATTGAAAAGAAAATTATACTAGTTTTGCAAAATTAGTTATGTGAAAACTATCCACTAGTAGCTATATATGTATGCATGTAATTAATACATAACTATATATGCACAAGAAGGCAATAGTTAAGAGCAGACACTTGACCCAGAGCAACAAGTTTGGTTTGTTCAGTATTTTGGAGGGCAGGGGCAAAGGTAAAAGAGGAAAGGCTAAATCTTAATTTTAATGTATAACATAACTTCTTTCAAAATCAGAAAATATGAGTAAAATTGAGTGATCTTTACAGGCTGAAAAGTTAAAATAAAACAAAGAGAAACTGTTTTTGTAAAACTTAAGGTTTCACAGATATTTCTCTACTTTTAAGCAGTGTTAAAAGAAGGAAACATAACCTGTCATAATAATGCTTTACATGATGTTTAAAAGGAGAGAAACACCACAGTTTGCTGAATGAGGCTACACCAACAGCAAGTATCTTTGCCAAGTCTTGCTTTTCATAACACTTTCCAAATCCATCTTTTCTGTAAAAGACTGGCCTTCTTTGACTTCCCATTTACCTTGCATGCCAGTATCCACTTCCTTCTGTTCAAGAGGCTGAAAAAGCGCTTGTGAACTGAACAGTTCCAAGCTGCCCTTCCTCAGGAAGCTGTATGGTGTCTCTTTATGGTAGTCGCCTGCTTTTTCAGGAACAGGATGTGTGGTTTCTTCCTCAAAGGAGCTGTACTTTGTCATTTCATTAGCTTCATGTGCTATAAATCTCTTTCTTTCTTCTTCATGCTTCTTTGATGCTCTTTTGCTTTCTAGCGCTTCCATTGAGGGCTGCCATTGTTCTGACTTCTGTGTGCGTTTTCCTGAAGAGTCTGAGTTTTCTGCTGAAGAGTGGAATCTCAAATCAGCTCTAGTGGCAGCACTCACACTTCCATCACTAGCTGGCTTCGTCTGCAGGTCTCCAGCAAACGACGTAGAAAGGGCAGATGCCATTGTTGAAATCGATGTTGCAACTGCAGTTGACAGGGCAGTAATTTTTCCACTTTCATTCTGTACCTATGAACATACAAACACACACACACACACACAAATGAACTTAAAAGCTCAGACATCATCAATTCCTGAAAACAGTCCAATTGTGTTAGTTCTTCAGAGGTGTGCTTCTGTACGAATGTAGTGCTTAATAAATACAGACTAGAAACAGGTAAGGAGAGCAACAACACCCTCATAATTTGGCTTGCAGATGGATTAGCCCACTCAGGAAAGAAACAACTGCATGTGAACAGCAACATCTTTAGAAATAACGGGTGTATGTGTAGCATGCAACATGACGTTGTGACAGGGCTCCATGAAAAGGATCATACTTGTACGGTACTGCAGAGCACTGGGGAAGTAAATGAGTAGTTCAGGTTCCAGATGCTGGATGACATGCCATGTGCCCTGGCTAATCAACTCTGCATCTCAGCAGGACTAATTAGCTTTGGCACAGCTCTGCTCTGATACAGTTATGCAGCTTCCAGCTCTGGAACTAGCTCAGCACTAGAGACTACTCTGTCCTGTCCTGCACAGGGCAGACATTCCTGACACTTCTGACACATAAATCATGTTCACAAGAGACTGTTAGTGTAAGACTTTTTCAAATATAACATTGGCAGTCATGTACACCTCTAAGCAAAGTATTTGAATCTAAGAAGCATATTAAAAACCCCTCCAAATTTGCTTTGCCAGCCTCCACAGCATAACAATTATCTTTTCTGCTCTTCTAACATAATAATATTTTAGAGTTTTCCTAGAGACAGTTAGGATGCAAAATTTTTCTGAAATGCAGAGCTTTGCCTAATGTCTTCTCCAAAGGAGCCGAAAAACTATGGAAGAGATCAACAAATATGCCTTTGTACACATCAGGAGAGGGTTTTGTTTGGCTTTTTTGTTGTTTTCTTAAACTGCTGGGCTGGTGAACAGCATGCAAAAGGAATAGACCAAATCACACCAGTAAGAGGAAATCAACTGAAAACTTAAAATGCACATGCAAATTCCATAAAGCATGGACACTACAGTCATTCAGTAAACAAACTGGAGAGCAGAGCAAAGATTACTGTACTAGCTCAAGGATTCCAAAGCAAGATTAACAAAATAGTTACCAGTTTACTCTTGTTCCACTGCATCTATCAGAATTAGAAATTTGGAGGAGATCAGCAAAGGGATTTCAGCTTTAATTAGAAAACATTTACATTTGCAACTATGTATGTTGGGAACATAATCTCTAGTTATCTATTATGATATCTTTCTTTTGTTCCTTCCTAGAAAAACTGTAACTGCATCTCAAAATATCCCAACACTCCAACAATTCACTATACAATGTTTTCTTGAAAAAACATTCCCATTGAATTTGGTTCAGAGTCAGATCTGGTTTCTTTGGCTAGGTTCAGAAAGAGATAACAAAACATGCTTCCTCTGTGTTTCCTTGCTTGAAAAGCAACTTTGTCTGTAAAAGTCTGACAAACTAATGTGACTGTCACTTCCTTCCCATCTTCTCCAAGCCCATTTCTGTTAACCACCTTCCTGGCTGTCAAACAAGCTAGTGACAGAGTGGGTCATTAAAAAGGAAAGGCTGTGACAGTGGCTGGCATTTGGAAAATGCATGGAAAGAGCACCATGTAAGGTGTGGAAATCCTGCTAAACAAATTTGCCAAATATTTACTACTACTTCATGTGTAAGTAAAGTAGGCATAAGAGGTGAACTATATTTCCGTACAGCTTTGTACCATTATGGTTAGAGAAAGCCTGCCTTCTCAGTATTCAGTTATAATATAGAAAACGTATAAGCACGAATGAGGCATATAGAAAAAGAACAGGAGGAACTTTCTAACACACATATTGATTCAAATCCCTAGAAATATAACATGTACAGGACTTGTGCTTCACTGCTAGAATGATTTCTTTTAAAGTTCAAATACTAAGGGACTGATGTTACTGCTATTGTGAACATCAGCTCTGAAAGACCACGCTGGGCCGTCTTATGCTTACATTCCAGTTAAAAGACATTGCTTTGCAGTTCCAATTATATGAAGGATTCCAGAACAGGAAGCCTAATTCCACTGCATGTATTAAATAATTTAATTTTGACATGACCTTATGAATTTTAAACATATTCTGCTTTGTGGGAAAGTAATACAAATAAAAATATATGTCCCCCTTCCAGAGGAAAATGACAGAATATGTCCTGAATAATAATGGAAATATATAGTGCTTTCAGGAAAGAGTCTGAGAGTTGCACATGACAAAGTTCCAAAAGTCCCTGAAAATACCTCTGAAGCACAATGATATGTGCAACCATTTTTAACCTTTTGGTCAGGAATCTACTTTTAGAAGACATGTAATACTCTACCAGAAAAGATAGACCTTTGAAAGGTACAACAAGCGCTAATCTGGAAGATTCTATACTCTTGAATTATTTAAAGAACACACACAAATAAAATTGGACATTTTAGAGGATGTTGTTCCCAATGTTGTTCCCCAATGCTTCCTGACAAGCTTTTTTCTGCAAATAAGTCATAACCCCAGTGTATAGCTCAGAGCAAAGACAAAGCCAGCTGTTATGACATCTTACACTGAAGCTGTTTTCACCAATGAAAAGAAACAAATGAAAGTGAGCTAAGATTGCACTTACCTGCTCAACTTCTCCAAGAGTGACTGGCTGAGTCTGGTAACGAGCGTTCATTCTCCTGTGCCTAATATCTCCTCGATTCCTTGTGGAGATGGCCCTTGATACTGGCTGAGACAGTTTGTTAAACAAAGCCATCTTTTCTGCCAAACTTAAGGTAGAAGAATCTGGTTCCTCAGCCTGATCTTGCCCCATCGCCTCTTTGGCTGCTCTTATCTCCTCTTTAGCTAAAATTTTTTGGTGTGCTGATGCCTGTAAGCTGAAGAAACAGAACTGGAAATGAGTTTGGAAAAAGCCATTCTGAGGTTTTAAGATCTCAACCTAATAGAAGCAGAACTGCACATGAAGCACAATAGCCAATGTAATATAGCAGCCTAAGTGGTTATGCAGTGGTTCAACATTGGCATGATGAATTCTAATTCAACAGCTGAAGATTCAAAAAAGGTTAAATTTTCATATACAACTTCATTGGATTAGGATACAACAATTTTTTTAAAACGGGAACTCAAGATTGAAGACAGTCTTTTGAGACCAATCTTTTCATATACAATACAGAGAGACAGTGAAGATGCCTTCTGTAGAACAAACGCAGGTTCTACACTGTCACTTACGTAAAATTCAATTTTATTAGAAATAATTTGTGTATCATATACAGTAAAAACATTTAAAACACAAATTTAAGTTCCAAGTTAGCACTGCTTTTAGGTTACGATACATTGTTATGCCTCTTGTAATTTGAAAATGACCAGAATTCAGACTGCCTTTTGTTTTGAGTTTTCTGGGGTAACTCAACTACAAAAATAGTTGTGAAATATACTCCATTAATTTTGAATATTGTTTGACCAATGCTGAAGGCAGATACATTCATTCATAAAAGCTGCAACTGCATTTGTCTCTACAATGATATATTTTAGTCACCTCTACAATAATATATTTTATTCACCTTCTGCCACATTCATGGAATTAGTAGTATTCTCTTTCAGAACAGGCAAACAGTATTCTGCAACTTTACCTATAGGTGGTGCAATTTCTTATCTTTAATTTTCCAAGCTTAAAAAAGTATTTGTAGAGACAGGCAAAGTGGATATGTACTCGTGAAATCAAGCGCCCAGCTTTGATAATTTCAATTTAAGATGACATTACTGTATGAAAAAAAAAGTACAAGACCAAAGAGGGTTCTGCTATGTTTGCTCACATGCAAATTAATTTCTTTCATAAAGAAGAATATGCTTCTAGAACAGGTAAGTGTGGTTAGAAAGGTTCTGAAAACAGATGCTTGACATAAAAATAAGCCGCACTGTTTTATCATGCAAACATAAATGAAGTTGACAAATGTTTTAAATATTCCTGAAATGAGTATTGATGTGACACATTGAAAAGGCATTCAAGACTTTAAAGATGCATCTGCTATTGAGGAATCTTGTGCTCCATATAACATGCATGTTTATCCCCCCCAGTACCTGATGGGTTGTACAGTGCTCTTAACTACAGTGGGAATAGGTACTCTTGTCACTACTGTGTGGGTATTCACAGAACGTGAAGCAGGGGTAGATTCACTTTAAAGAATTGCCAAGGAGGGAATATTCACAGAGAGAGAGAAGAAAAAAGCATTAAGAAAAGCAATGCATTAAGTGTTAACTACAGAAAAGACCAAAACCAAACCAAACGAAACCAAAACAGAAAAAAAACCAAACAGCAAAGATCTTTAATTAACTGAGTTATCTGCTGCAGCCTTTACAAAAGTAACTTTAAATATGTTGAAAGAACTAAAAAGCTAAAGGAGCAAACAGACTGTCTCTTGAAGTTTCACATTACCCATAACATAAGCTACCTTTTAGTAGATTGTTAGGTGAACATCAATTCACTTTTTTTTTTTTTGTACTCCCCAAAACTGACTTTTGTTTCTTTAGGAAAATTGCGAGACATATGGCCAGAGTGCAAAAAAATGCATTTCCAAAAAGTACATTCGAGATTCCAGAGTGTAAGATGTTTTCCCCAATACAAATACATTCCACATAAGAACTTGTGCAGACTTCCCTCAGGGCAAAGTATCTTTTTCATTTGAGTTACAAACCAGGCCTATGATTAATCCCCTTTACCTAATCTACAGGTTCATAAGCTTTCTGCCAAATTACAGTTCATCCAAGTTATGCTTTAATAGTCCCTCTACTTCTAAAAAGGAATTTCAATATAGTTTCCCCCGTGGTTCTCAAGGAAGTTAGCCTTTAACAAAAAATGATTTCCTTGCTACAAAGTTGTAAACACCACATATATGGAACTTATTCCTAGATTTAAAAGCAGGAACCAAAGTTATAGCCAACATATGTAACATGACTTACGTAGCTGCAATGACCACTTCCTCACTGGTAATTGGTTGTGTGTGCGATCTATCCTGCAAACGCCGCAGTCTTCTTTCTACTGCTGAACTTCTTGTAGGTGGTTTAGGAATATTTTTCATTTCAAATGACTTTTCCATTTCCTAAGAGGACATACATCATAATTAAAACCATGGCTGAAAATTCTAAACCAGTACTTTCTTTACAGCTTTCTTGCATGCAAAGAGTAAATTTCCCAAATGCCCATCTTTGAATTAGAAGTAGGATGTAATTGCACAGAAGGTGTCATGGGCTCAAACCAAACTACACATCTCTCTAAATGATGTTCTTTAAGAAGGCTTTACAGCAACAGGTCTACTGTGTATGTAGGTAAGATGAAGTAAAAATATGTTATGTAGCTTGGACTTGGTTAAATGCATTACATTTAATTCTCATGCACTTTGGGATCTCTAGCATCTTGTATATGAAATGTTTAACTCAGCCTTCTATTAAGAAAATTAATACTTACTCTAAAAAGCAGCCTTTTTGCAGCTACACTTAGTTTGGCTCGGTCATCCATTTTTTCTTCATCTACTCAAAGGAAAAAAAAAGTGAGGCTGCATGCAATTAATCAAGCTCATATTAAATGCAAATTGTTTTTTTTTAACTAAATTATTTCTGAACTCCTCAAAAATTATGTTCTAGTAAGATAAGAAGCATCACTAGCAAGCAAGCTGGCTGTCACTCTTTTAACGGAAGACTTCTCAGGAAACAGACTGCGTAAACTTTACTTGTTTTTACATGCAATGCTTCACAGGAAAATTCTTAACATGATTTGAGAACAAAAAATTTGTTTTCAGAACAGTTATTGTGCATCTGAGTTATCCAAACAACCAATTATGAATATAATCAAACTTAGTCTATGTTAGACACATGGATTAAGAATATAATGGGACTGAAAGACTGTCTTAAAGGTCAGTATTAATCCTGATGTATAGAATATCTATATTCTATTATTGACCATACAAGATGGCTCCTCCTGGAAGCTGGTCATTCTGAGTGCCACCTTGTGTTCCCATTTTTCAGAGACTCATCTGGTATCCATAAGAGCTGAAATCAACATCCTCCAGATCCAAGAACCTGCATCTCAAAGCTGCAGAGAATATCAGCTTTCAAACAGCATAAGGCATTAAATCTAAATTTAGCTACTCAGGAGATTACCTACTTAATTTGTGCCAGACTTGCCAAGAGTGATAAGAGGAAAAGAGAAGCAAGATGGCAGACTGAATAATATAATTTAATAACCAGCATAACTTCCTTAGCTAGAAAACCAGCTAAGGCTCTTTTTATCTATTAGTCTTAGATCAATGATGAAAATGTCTGGTCTAATTTATTTTTTATTTATTGCCTAAATCTGAAAAAAACCCCACAACCCTACATTGAAAAGTGTCAAGTCATTCCCCTCTTTGCCTCCCATATGAAGTTTGGAATCCATAGACAGACTTTTGGATTTAAATGACTTTGAAATCAAGTCTGTAGTAGACATGGCCTAAGGAAAAGTGGTACTTCAAACATATTATAGGTAACAAAAGCTATTTTCAACTGGACTTTGTTTGCATTATCAAATAGTTCTTCAGTGAAAACAAACCAAAACACATCTGCTCCCATTTCTTCCTTAGGAAGTAGTATGGTAACATACCTTCAACAGCTGGTATTTCTGCACTCAAAATTGACCTGATGAAAAATTATCAAACAGAAAGAAGTTAGTTGGAAATGAGACATCAAAAATTAAATTCAAACTCCATCTGAAGTAGCAGGACCTCAAAATTCTTAAGAGTTGGAAAACTTTATCTATAGTTTCTCAAGTTGCAACAGTTTCCACTTTGACATCCTTTAATAATGCAGAAAGGCAAGCAATTGCAGCCAAACTTAAATACAGTAAAGGAAAATGATTTCCAGTTCAACTTGCAGAGGATAAAAGTCTAAGATTCGCTGCCAGCTCTTTTAACATGAAATATATAGCTTTGGGTGTTTACAAAAAAAGTAAATGATAAAGCAGAGTAGATGGAAAGGAAATCCTTTATATAAAACCAAAAGCATTTATCATTAGACAGAACCAGACAGCTATAATACTTTATGATGATTCACTGCTCACCATTTTATGTGGAGGGGATTTGCAACAAATTGGTTCGGTCAGGGGTGTTTTTGTTTTTATTTCATAAGAAGCTATAACAAATAGCGATTGTTTTTAAAGATAAACAATAATCTTGCAAAATGCTTATGCTAACAAATGAACAAAGTCTCTTCACAAGCTCATTTATGTCTACCTGTACCAGAATGCTACACAGAGCTACGTATGTGCCTACCTATCTGTCTCCTTTCGTTCTGCTGATGTTATAGGTTGAGTTTTAAATCTCTCAGAAGTCTTTCTATTTTCACCAGGAGTAAAATAGCGCCTCGGCCTTCGTGGCCCTCTTTCACGGTCACCACTGGCAGACAAAGTGCTACCTGCCGCTGACATCTCAAACCGAGATTCACTTTAAAACCACATGATAGAAAGTGCATAGAAAAGAACATAGGAGAGAGAGGTAAAGCATAGATGTAAGCATCTCAACAATTCACTACAGATCACTCTGCATGCTCCTCTGGTAACATGCGCAGATGTACACATTCCAGCTATCCCACATCACAACTTGCACTAGCAAGCAGAAGCACAAAAGCAGGATTCAAACCATCTCAGCCTCCAGTACACACTGGTGAGAGCTAAGCTGTGTGCTTTAAGTGCCGAACACAACTGCTGTTGAGTGTGTGTAATTTTTGCCAAGGACGTGCAAGTTTCACACGAAAATATGTCTGAAATGTCACCTACAGTTCTGTTTTCTTGTTGGCATTAGCAGACTCCAGAAAGACATTACGGAGCTGGGCAACAGAGACTTTTGTGTCAACCATGCCAATCTCACCGTTTGGTGAATTTGCTTCCACACTTTCCTTACTTTTAGAAGCTTCTAGCTTAGGAGTCACAGTATAGTCAGACATTGAACGAGTCAGGACTTTATGCTTTGCTGTCGACACTCTCCAAACAGGAGCCTTTGCCTTGTCAGGCTGTGTTACAGACCCACTCTGTATGTACATAACAGCTTCACTCCTTTCTATGTTCTCCGTGGTCTTAAACTGCCGCTCAGGAGCCTGCCTCTTATTGCACTCCAGCTCTCTCTGAACTTCTGAGTTAACTTTCAGCTTGCTTGTGAAAGAGGCATTCCCCATGGGAGCATCCAATTCTCCTCCTCCAAAGAGGCCTTCATGGTTCTTCCCTTGCTTGCGAACCTCAGATGGCAAAATCGGTCTTCTGGCTTTGGAAGTTTGTTCACCCTCCAAGGAATCTTCATCAGGCTTTGCTCCATAATCAAGTGCCTCTTTCTTTTCACTCTCTGATGCAGTGGCTGCTGACGATTTTGTTAAGAGGCTAACACTGTCTGGTAGGAGGCGGCTGCCAACAGAGATATTTGCTGGTTCTTCTGTTGCCATCAGCTGAGCTGTGTGAGCAATGCCAGCAGGCTGAATATAGCCATGTATTGGTTGGCGGACTGAACTGACGGGCTGATTTATAACCCTATCAAAGGCAGACGTTTCTGTCTGAAGAGGCATGTAGTGGGCTGGCACTGGATGGGATTTTCTCTGAGATACTGTGTCTGTGCCATGTTCAGGGCTTCCACGAGCACTTTCCTCTTTCACCAGTTTCTCTCTAACTTTTACTCTTTAAGAAAGAAAAAGGATTAAAGCTGTGAACAGCAATACCCAGTCTGGGAAGGATCATAAGACACCTACTGTGGGTACAGGCAGCAACATCATATTAAAACAAAAGCAATCAACACATAGAAGAAAGCAATGTTATGATACAACCCCTTCCACCCCCTAAATCTTAGCAATAACATTGCTCAAAAATGTTCAAGTGATTCACAGGACCTTGAACATACATGACTCCTCAGTAGGTACTGAGCAAGCTCTGAAAACGTACAGCATGCTCCCATGAGGTCACAACTGCGTTTGTCAAGCAGCACATACCCAAGTCGCAAACAAACAAGATGATCAAAACTGGTTTTTATATTATCAAAGTGTTGGGTTCAGCCTCAAATTGCAAATTCTGCTGACAACGATGTATGTAAACAGATTTCTGAAGAGGTCTAAATACTAGGCAGCTTAGGTCATATCAAGATGCTGTTGCACTGGGGGAAGGGATGAAAAAACACATTGTTATCTCCACTTAGCCCTTCAGACGTTTTGCCATAGAACTTTTTACTTCTGCTTTTGTATATCATATAAGATCTAAGAATCTCACATGTAGTGTAACCTGTTTCAGTAAGTAAGAAAAAAACCACCCGTTGAAAATGCAAGCCTCAAAGCCCAGAATGAAACTATGGCATGGCTGTTGCTCTTCAGAGGGCTTGCAGGGGAGAAAAGGATTAAAACCAAAACAGGCATCTGTTTTAAAACAGATCATTACATTCTAACATGCAAAACTTACAAAAATGCTCCCCCAAAATTACCTTACTTCAGTGTATGTGCTAGAAACGCCTCTAGATTTGCTAACATCCATGCAAAACAGAGTTGTCTTGTACCTTTAGACAATTAATGTGACTGCACTAAGGGAAGGCAAGTGTGTGCAGCCAGAGGCAGCCTTTGCTCTATGACTACAACTTCAGGTAAGCTCTCCAGCAGCTTTATAGCCATGCCACGTGCTTGCAGGGCGACCGTTTGTAAACATTGCATATACAGTATTAAAAATGAAAGCCCTGTACTTCCTCCCTGCCCAATGGGTATAAAAAATGATTTTGATTCTGAAGAAGGAGAGAAACTCAAGTACAATAGGAGACTAGCTCTTTATTTGAAAGTAAGTAATCCAGCTCTAAGTATGTGCAATTCCAGGCTTGCTACCAACAAACTTTTTTGGAGTTTACATTACTAAATAAACCCCAAGATTTAGGAAAAAAGGCAAATGAATATCTGAAAGAATAATCCTGGATATTCAAAGTTATCTGAAACACCAACCTTTCTAATATTTTGGTGTTCCTTATCTCTGAGGATTGGTGCACTTACCAGGGAACTCCTCACAGTTACTTAAGAACAGTGTGTTCAGTCTGAAAAAGTGATTCTTTAAACCACATGTACCAAGCATTCTCCAGAACATTCACACTGATGTTAGTACTGGGTTATAAGAATTTCCTTCATTGGGAACATAGAAAAGATTCACACTGATGTTAGTACTGGGTTATAAGAATTTCTTTCATTGGGAACATAGAAAAGATTCTTCCTGCAATGCATTTCATGGGGGGCTGACTGCATGCGTGGCCAAAATGGGAAAAAGCAGCTGCTTGTTGCTCCAATCAAGATCTTGATTTACTTTTCAATATAATTTTTTTTATTTCTCTTGTACCACCTCCTTTGGAATTCAAGGTATTAATTATAGTGTATGCTAAGAGGATTGATGCATGGTATAGAAATCTGCTGGTTTGAGGGGTAGAAAGTGGGATAAGTGATAAAAATTAGTGGAAGCCAGAATGATAGTAGCTGTGGAAGAAGCTGGGGTTGTTTGTACTTCATCAAAATACCAACTGGTTTGAAGCTACAATAAAAGCAGATGCTTCTGAAAAGTTTCAACAGCTGTTTATCCACAAAAACCAACTTTTTAATTTGCTGCTGTTAAAGGAAAATTAAAGGCAAGTGTTAAAGGAAGACTAAGTAAAGGGAAAGAAAGGGGAGGTCTGAGTCTGATTGTTAGCCACACAGCTATGTTTTATGATACCTGGAGGGCCAGCTGATAAGTGAAGGTGTGTCCCCTTCCGAATCTTTTTGAAGAAACCATTCAGGTTTTGCTTTCCCTGCACTACTACAAGAAACAGAACTTCAGATAACTTTTGAAATCTCGACACATGCTCCCATTTATTCTCCCAATATTCCCTCCCCACCACTTCTTTTTTTGTTTTCTAATTACTCAATTACAGAGGACTGTTCATAAAAACAAAAGCACAAGCACATTGTTCATAAAAACAAAAGCACAAGCACATTAATCAAATTGAGAGGTATAAACTGAGAAACAAACTAGCATATTAAGTCCACAAACATCTAAAAAGTATACTGAATGTTAAATATTTTGCCAAGGTAACTCTACCAAGTGTGTACTGTCCAGAATTTGATAAGTGAAAGCAACTACACAATCTTATTTTTGCTGTTTGCCATTGCAGGTCAACTTGAAGGGGTCTATGTAAGCAAAACCTAGAAAAGTTGCTAAAACCATTCCTTTAATTTCTGGTTTAACATGGTAAAGATCACTGGGTCCAAACCAAAGTAGTAATATGAATTTGACAAAGTTAGAAATTCAGATGGCTATATCATACTTCCCAAGAAATTCTCAGGAGCATCTGGAACCCCTTGTAGCCCTGTATCACAAAGCTTCAGAAATGCAAGCCCAGTTAGCTCAAGTAAAACATGCTGTGTCACTAGGCGACAAGGGAAAGGAAAAGATTAAAAAAACCAAATTAATCCCAAGTTGATCTAGTCTCGATTTTATTTTGTTTCCATTTTGGAGTTGAAAGCCTAAAAGGGAACAAGAGCACTGCAAACGTCTAAAAGCCCTGCAGGAAAAGGTGTTTCAGGCTACCTATGCACTGTTTCTCAAATACTTTCCTAATGCCCACCTTCATCTACAGTAGATCACATCAGATACTTTTAACCTTGTAAGCACAGACTGTCTGGCCACATTATCCTTTACAAACAAACTCCCCAGAGCGGACAAGCATCCAAGCTGCTTTCCATTACCTATGGATACATCTGAAAGAGCCCACACTGCAGTAGAAACATTTGGGATGAAAACCCCAAATTAAGCTCCAGGTCATCTACTTCAGTTTTTCTTAGCTGGTGCTTTAATGAAAATAGTTGAAAAAGTAAAATCAACTGTTCTTAAGGTAACAGTGCATTTACTGCAAATAAGTTTAAATTTGAGAACTCACCTACAGTTGTCACCCTATCCAAATCACTTAGAACAAAGTCAAACACTGACTGTTAGAACACTTTTTGTTTCTCCAGATGTTTTTGAGTTCTGAAAGGAACTGACCAAATATGAGGCAAACACCTTTCAAAGCAGCTGACCCAGTAGCTGGAACTGCTTTTAAGCAAGCAAACTTCCTTCTCCTCTCTTAATGTGTACTTTGGCACATTTTTATAGTGGGCATGGCCCAAGCAGCAATTGCATGTACTTGACCATTCATCCTTTGAAAAGAGCAGTCAGAAGAATGCAAGCCGTGTTTTGAATTTAGAGTTAATCAGACACTTCAGCAGACAAATGCAGACAGTGTCAAATGTGGAACTTTGTTGTCTTCTCAGTGATGGATAACAGGATTAATTATTAAATCTTCTTAGGACAGAAGGCACAAAGCTTTCATATGTATTCCAAAGCAAGCTGCATTTATTTTTGAATTTGAACTCAGCAAATTTTACAAAACCAATCTTGCAATCTGTATCATGTGGAACTGACTTTAAGACAGCAACCACCTGGAAAACTGGCATTAGCCCTCATTTCACTTGTGCAAATGGCCTTATAGGAGACCACCACACAAAAACTTTAAACAGACTGCACGGAAAGAGGCAATAACTTCTTCACCACTCAGAAACAGGGACAAAAGTTTCTGAGAGGTTATTCTTAAAACTCTGAATATCACACTATTGAGTATTGAGTATGTACTGGCACTGGAAGTTGTCAGGGTATCAAAATGAAGAGCAGGCTCTTGGAAACCTGGCCTTTAAAATACTACCTACTGCCTACATGCATATTCAAATAAGACCAAATCCTAAGTTGAAATTCTTGGCTGCAGTAAGTCCTACACCACATCTTGGCGGATGCAGATGAGTTCCTTCAAAAGGTAAGGTAGACTGTAACTGTGGGAAGGTTGTTTTATGCAAATACTGATCCTAGCTTCATCCAAAAAGAATCTGAAATTCACGATACTGAAGTCAGTAGTTTGTATTAAGTTACGACTTATTCACAGAATCATAGAATGGTTTGGGCTGGAAGTAACCATTAAAGGTCATCTAGTCAAACCTTTGCAATTAAGAGGGACACGTTCTACTAGACCAGGTTGCTCAGAGCCTTGTCCATCCTGAGCTTGAATGTTTCCAGGGATGGAACAGCCACAACTTCTCTGGGCAATCTGTTCTGTTCCATTGTTTCACAACCCTCATCATAAAAAATATTTCTTCCTTATATCTATTCCAAATGTACACTATTTAGTTTAAAATAATTAGCCTTTGTCCTATCACTACAAGCCCTGCTTAAAAGTTTGTCCCCATCTTTCTTATATGCCTCCTTTAAGTACTGAAAGGCTGCAATGAGATCTTCTCTGGACCTTTCTCTTCTCCAGGCTGAACAAGACTTTACTCACAGCAGAGGTGTTCCATCTCCCTGATCATTTTTGTGGCCTTCCTCTGGACCCCTTATTACAGGTCCATGTCTTTGCTGGGCTCCAGATGAGTCTCATAAGAGTGAAGGAGCAAAATTACCTACCTTAACCTGCTGGCCACGCTTCTTCAAATGCAGCCCAAGACATTACTGGCCTTCTGGGCTGCAAGTGCACATTGCTAGCTATTTCCCAGCTTTTCATCTACAAATACCCCCAAGTCATTCTCTACAGGCCTGCTCTCAATACCTTTATCCCCATCCTGTATTGATACCAGGGGTTTCCCTAACCCAGGCGGAGGACCTTGCACTTGGCCTTGTTGAACTTCATGAGGATCACGCAGGCCCACTTCTCAAGCTTGTCCAGGTCCCTCTGAATAGCAGCCTGTCCCTCAGCACATCAACTGCACTACTCAGCTTAGTGTGATCTGCAAAACTCCTAAGGGTGCACTCATCCCACTATCTATGCATCAATGAAGATACTGAACAGTGCTGCTCCCAATACAGACCTGTGAGGGGCCCCACTTGTCACTGATCTCTATCTAGACATTGATCCATTGCCCACCACGCTCTGGATGCGACCATCCAACCAACTCCTCATCCGCTGAACAGTCCACTGATCAAATCCATACCTCTCCACTTTAGAGGGAAGGATGTTGTGGAGGACCACACCAAATGCCTCACATAAGATCAGACAGACAACAATGGCAGCTCTTCCCTTATCCACTGGTGTAGTCACTCCCTCATAGAAGGCCACTAGGGCAGGACTGTCCTTGGTGAAGCCATGTTGGCTGTCTTGAATCACCTCCTGTCTCTTGCTTTCCTTTCCTGATTTCTTACACAGGGTGATCAAGAGCTCTTGTGCTCTATGGAAAGCATCCTTAAAGATCTACCAGATCTGCTCCTGCTGCTTTTGCTCCACTGTCATTTGTTAGTATTTCACTAATGCAGAACAGAGGAGTAAAACTGACCCTACCACAAATGGGATAGAGTTTAAACTCGGGAACTGTCCTAACACCAGAAACCACTTGAAAATGGATCTTACCATTTCATTATCTGGAAACAGACAACAACTAAGTCTCAAAAAAGAAAGACCTCGCAGGAGGGGCCTGCCTTAACCAGTGCTTATCAAACACAGGTGATCCCTTAGTGTTTCACATAGCATCAGATCTTGTAGAGATATTGAACTTTTAACAAATGAAAAAGCATGCCCCCATTAAAAACACTGTTGCCTTAATTATTTCTCTTCTACTCAACTTTTGCAGCATCTTTTATTATCAAAAAATAAGTAATGCCAGATGTGGCAGCTTTAAAAAGAAACCGCTGGAATTTGCGAATGATTTGGTAATGCCTTCAGCCCGCTCCCTCTGACCTCTTAACTGGTTTACAGAGCTGCATTAGAAAAAAACACATTTGCTAGCTAAAAATGAGAGATCTTTATAGGGAGGCCTGATGTCTTAACATTAAAGGCTAATCTGTGAATGAGCAGAATCAGGTGTCTCTCTATATCCAGCATGCTGTTTCACCAGGGCAGCTTCTCCTGTGTTGGAAGAGATAACAGCCTAGAAGGCATTTCATTGTTCAGTGTTTCACTGGCTTCCCCTCACAGAAAGAGTGACTAGGATTGCTTTATGAGAATAAAGAAAGTAAAAGCCCCTTTTCCACTGCAGCAGACATTCTTGGCTATGAAGTTTGATGGGCTTTGGTTTCCTAAGACTGAAAACTTTCTCCTTTCCTTCACCTCATAAAACAAAGAAAACAATCTGCCAAAGGTCCATTGCTCCAATATCCTTTCCTATCAGTAACTGGATTATTCAACAGATTTATCTCAAACTGACCATTTGAATATAAAGGATAACGTTTTGTAATACCTGAGTTGAGACTGCTTCAGATACAATTTTTTTGTAGCCTAGAATAAACCAGTCAACTCAAGGGGTTTCAGTACAACTCTGGTCTCAGCTGTATGGATGACCCTGCAATGACTATTTTACCTACTGTAGTAGCAAAATTGTAAGCTTAAAACATGAATTAAATATAAGACAGTACTTCCTAAACATGTTGACTTACTTTCCCTCTGATGGATTTACTGAATGAAAATATTCCTTTAAAACATTGCCTTAACTGGGAGAGTCCAACAACAGCTCATATAGCCATGTATCCATGAAAAGAAAGTGAGCAGGGTTAGAAGTCACCTGAATAATGGAAAGCTATGAGAAAAATATTAACAGACTACTACTGGTGTGCCCTGTGCAATAAAGTGAAACAAAAAAGAAGACTAAGTAAGTTTGAGCAGTTTACAGGCACTGTAAATAGATGACTTGATCAATCTGCCCGTTGGTTAACCTTTGATATGGAAGATTCCTTCATCATTCAAACTTGAAGATACGCTTGTGAGAGGTAATAAAAAAGCCGCAACATAAGAATAAGGTTTTGTGATTTTGATGGGAAGGATAAAAAAGTCCAGTCAACATAGCTTGGTTTTGAATCTACTGCAAAAAATACCAAAAAGTGTAAATGGTCCAGTTTATGCCAGTTCATTTCAGTTTCTCAGAAACAGTCAGCACTGCTCAGCCTGATGCAGGTGTGTTTACAATTAAGTTCTCATTATAATTTACATCATTTTAGCTGCAACGCTTTAACTTAAGTTTTTACAATTATTATTTTCTATCTATCACCTACCTCGAAATAGAAGAATCACACTTAAAGAAAATCATACTTGCAAAAAACACTTAATTGTGCGTTGTTTTCAGTCACCATAACATTTTGAGTCTGTTTTTGAACTACAGAGTGAGATTACAATGAAAAATTAATGAAAACAATTTTTTTTCCTTCTGGAAGAATCCGGTTAACCTATTACTAAAGTAATTTGTCAAATCTGAAGTAATTCAGAATCATGTGAGGGAGGCGGCTACATTTTCCAAATTCAGCATGGAATTTTAACTGCCCCCTTTGCCCCTTCACACACACAACCTCGATATTATCTGAAAGATTGACTACCACAGTTCAAAAGGGTTTTTACACTTTCACAGCAGGGAAACAAATCAACTACTATTTCAAATGATGCAAGACACTTTTCAGCTTTTGACTCTGAGAACTGCTTTATTTTGGCAGAAGCTGTCATGAAGCTATTGAAATCTTCACTGAGAAACAACTTGCTTTTAAGAGGAAAACCCCACCCACAATTTCAGCCTATAGAGGAAAAAAGTTAAAGACATGCTGTAACAGGTTATGGAAAAAAAACCAAACCCAACAACCACCTACTCACAAAACGAAACAAAAAAACCCAACAGAATTAGAACTGTAACAGCGTAAGAGCTTCAATTTCTAGTTTGTGTAAGTACCCTTAACATAGTTATTCCTCTCCCCTTGCAAGCATCTAATTTTAGCATAAATTCTATAAATATAAGGTGAAACCAAGGACATATCTAATAATAGAAATAGATACCCACCCCCTTGTTTCAGAAGCACACTGTGATTCAGTAAACCCAACCAATCCATCCTGAGACATTCAAAGCCACTGTTCTTCAAGGGTAATAAATATGTTTTCATAAATACTGTAGACATTGCTGCAAAAAGTGATTAAGGTAAAGGAATCTACTGCATAAACAAACAAATAAAAATCATGCTTACCTTTGTCTGATGTTACTGTGCAAGGGCTGGTCATTCTGCAAATGGATTGGTGAGGCTGCCCGCTTTGGTGAAGAGAGGGACTCTCTAGGGGTTTGCTTTGGTGATATTGGCACTTCATTGTAGGAGGAAGATTCTCGTCCAGAAAGCGAAAGAGAGATGGAACTATCCAAGGTTGCTGAAGGGTCAGAAGCCTGTCTAACAGCATTGTCATCATCTGCTTTTCTATCACTTTTTTCATTTGAGAGGTCTTCTTTATCTGGAACACCATCTTTTTCATGGCTTGAGTAGTCTTTGGATTCAGAAATGACACTCTTTAACTCCTTCGTCTCAGTTCTGGACAAATACGAGGAGCCACAGTCCTTATTTTCATCATCTTGCCTTTCACTTTTCACTCCCTTTCTTTCCACACTGTCAGGATCTTTCCTTGCCCGTGTATATCTGGACGAGTAGTCAGAATCCAAATCAGTATCAAGAGATAATCCATATTTTTCTGCTAGCTGGCGCCGCCTCTCCGCCTTGTACCTAGCTATTCTTTCTGCTTTTGACTCTAGTTCCTGGACATCCATGTTTCCTGTACTATACAAGGACTCTGTATTACCTCCTGTGGTTTCTGCCCGATATTTGGATGATCTGGGTTGTTTTTCTACAGAAGAATCTGAAGTTTCCTCCTCCTCATTTGATCTTCCTGTTGAAAGTACAACAGATATGAGCAAATCCATCCCAAAATTCTGAGTACCCTACCTACCATTCACACTGAGTAAATAAAAAGCTTCCCATCTTATTACAAGTCAAAGTGTACTACTGACTGCACTGACACATTACATGTTGGCACTTATGCCTCCAAAAGCATATACAAATGATAAAAAAAAAAAATCTATCAGTTGAATATGTTGAGTCTCTTATCAAAAGATTGTTGCTTTAAAACAATATGGATAATCAACCTTGTTCAAGTAAGACAGCTGAAGAATTAAAAAGGCAATTTAGAAAGCCCTCGGACCATGGCTTTTCCATATAACTCCTCTCCATGTACAGCACAAATGATGGAGTAGTAAACATGAAGTAATTCAGCAATGCAAAATTGCCCTAAATTATACTACTTACCTAAGTGAGGACTGTATGGATCAGTTGCACGCATATACCTTGGTGTATCTTCCTCTAATAAACGGTGTGTGACTGATCCTGGACAGTTCTGTAGAAGCATAGGTTGTGTATCATTTTCAATTCCCTCTAAGCGTCTAGCTATTCTCTCTTTTCTGAAAAAGATGTGAAAAATGTGAAACCCAGCATCTCTGAACATTTGAGGGGAGAGTTTCTAAGAGGAGGTAACAAAACAAGCTGTGTGTTTTGTTTTACAGGCCAAAGGCTTTTTGTTCTTTTACCTTTTCATTTCCAAAAAATCTTGGTTGTTTGGTTCAAACAGTTTTCTTAATTCTGAAACTGAGACAACAAAAGATTATGCAGTTTATAAGCTGCTAAATTTCAGCAACTCTCAGAAACTTGTTTAAATGCTTTAGAATAAAGGGGAACAATCAAATAAGAGGTTTGAAATTGCTTTTGTCAGGGTACAAATATTTTCCTCTATTTTCCTAGTTTATTAAGCTTGCATTGTCAAAAGTGCACTGGGCACATAGGTGTAAGCATCAAGGAGTCCTCGGCTCCAGAGAGAATCTGCTGTGCTATCCTAGGAACTCTCAAGATCTTGTATAAACTGGGCAAGATATACTTTGATTAGATGGGGTCAAGCTTACACATTATTGTAACTCATTTCAAAATCACATAGTATGGAATTACTGCTTACCCTGTTTACACAGAGGTCTAGGACTGACTATGTTTAAAGAGAAATAGTGTCCCCTATTCCTCACTCTTCCTCCACTCCCTTATATTGAGCAAATCATAGTAATTCACAGTTGGAGTGAAAATTACTGTGTATCCTCATTGTATTCCTTCATGGTTAATCACTCCTATTTTGCTAGTTTTCCCTTATAGTTCTAATCAGACATTATTTCCCTCTCTCCCCTTGAACTATTTGGCGGTGTTATGTGCTAGCAGACAACTGTCACAGTTCACAAACGAGTAGTGAACCAACAGGAGGCATGACAGATGAAGTAATCCTATATATATATACATATACGTGGCACAGTTACCACTGATGTTTGCAAACCACACTGAAGCAGTGAGTGCTACAAAAACAAGTGTAGTGTGGCTCCTTATCACTAGGAAGAGAAACCAACCCCAAGGCTATCAAAGCATGCAGTAAACTGGGGGTGTGGGTGGGTGATGAGTACCCCACGCTCACCATATCATTGCCCTGGCAATGATATGAAGATGCAGAGCTAAAAGCTGTGCGAACTTATTCTGATGCAACATAACTCTGAAGTTCTGATCCTGCTGACCCAAGGATCAAAAAGCAAGCTCAAGTCTACAGCCTGCTAAATCAGCCCTAGATTAACACCAGAAACACCTGATGAGTCAGGAGTGGCCAGAAGACACTGTTCCATGCCACTGCAGAAGTAAAGTTGTCAGCTTTTTTCCCTACCAGACTCCATCGCTCTAGATACTTAGAAGATAAACATTATTGAAACTCCACCCTTTTAAAGGTCAGATGCATCTTTTCTCCCTTTCCTCTGCTGCAAGAGCTTACATGCATAGCTAAGTGACTTAGCTAAGGGTTTCAGCTTAGCTGACAAATATCCAGGAAGTCTGCTGTTTGCTCAATACCAGTGCTCATACCTCATAGATACTATTGACATTGCCTGTCACACCAACCTTATGTGCTGAAAAGCCACCAGAATTCCAGGGAAAATATCTTAGATCAGCAAGAATTAATGTATTCTGATCATGACTACTCAGAGAAGCAAATGAATGAGGTACAAATATAGCATCTGAGGCTACAGCTGAGTGCCTACTGAAAATGTGTGACTAACAGGGGAAGAAATTAACTGGGCCACTCTCCAAAAAATCCCTTTAGTCTACATTTTTAAAGAAAGCAGACTCAAGCTATCCATTTCAATTTGTCAAGCCAAGTTAGCTCAGACTGTGATCATGCCATGAAAATATACAATAGGTATACATTTGATGCAACTAGCAGCGCAGAATAGCTAAGTGTGCAGCTACTTAACAGTGCCAACACAAGTGGTGCTTTTTCCACGCCTGGTTTCAGCATCTGCAGCAAAGCAGATTGAAACCTTTGATGTTGACCAGGTTGACAGTGGAAGATAGACGCTGAAAGTCAGCAAGCTCCAGGCACAGATCTTTGGAGATGCATGGGAACTAGAGTTGGGCAATGCAAAATTTGCATCCTGAACCAATACCAAAGCAAAGATGAGTCTATATATAGCGTTTTCATAGACCTTTCTCTCAATTCATGAGCAGTTCCTGCTGCTGCCCAGCCTACTCAGGCTGTGCTAGCAGAGGAACTGTGCTAAACAGAGAACTTACTCATATGAAACCAGCCTCACATTCACACCAATGAAATGGTTTCTCATAAATGCTTTGTTCTCACCTCTGCCAAATCAACTTCTGTTTAAGTTTGTTTGTCTGGCTATTAGAATTTTTCTGTTCCGTCTGCTAGCTATACATACATAAAATGGTCAAAACAAACCCCATAATTGTTCTGCCACTTCAGACAGGTCAAAGGCCTCCACAGCTCACAGTTAATAAAACCACATTCCATCCAAACCCTGATCATTTTTCTTCCCTAGTCACCAATTTACACAGTCCCTAAAACCATCATCAGAGAACAGGTCTTTTACACAGCTTTAAAGCTGTAAAGCATAGCTTTGTATACTAAAGTCTTTGCTCCCCCACCCCCCCAAAAAAGAAGTTATCCACATGCAAGAAATGTGGAACATCCAAAGAACTTCCAGCAACGTTAGCTCAACACCCTTTTGCTACGTGTTAGCTGAAGTTCCAGAGATTCTACTACTGCTTTGCAGCCCTAAAAAGAGCACTGACTTCATGAAGAATCTCTCCAACACCTTCCCAAACAAGATGGGACAAAAATAGCATGGGACTACTCTATGCTGCCTTACACTTTTTCCACACTTGAGATTCCAGACAGTAATTTCAGCTAGGTTGGCCAACATCTGCAGACCTTTTTTGTGAAAGTATTTTCAGCAATAGTCTTTTGGGGCAGTGAAGAAAAGAAGGTAAAACAAAACAAAACCAATCAACAAAACCCCAACACCCCAAAACAAACAAAAACACCCTACCACAACCACCAAAAAAAAAACAAAAAACAAACCCAAACCAAGCCCCTCCCCAAAAAAAATAACAACCAAAAAAAAACCCAAACCCAAAAAAAGGGAAAATAAAACAAAACCCCAACACTAACTCCCCTCCCCCCAGAAAGGAGGATGCAAAGCAGGAAGTCTTCTACTCTAGTGATTTTTTTAATTATTTTTTTTTTTCTGAGTACTTGATTTCAAAACCTGAAGGCCAGTTGGAGAAATTTCACTCCCAAGGACACTGGTTGGCCCTTGCAAGCTTAAGTGATTGCATATCTCCTTTTTAGTTTGCAATCTGAATATGTTGGTGCCAATTTGCCACCTGCTTACAGGAACATAATACCTCAGAAACTACACCATTTGAAAGACACCACGACAGTGTTAAAGAGTAACAACACTTCTACCTAAAAAGCAGCACAAAGATCTGATTCAGCAAAAAAGAGAAGGCTAAGAAGCTTCAAATAAATGATTTTACAATAAAAGCTCCTTATCTATGTTACTTCATGCCAACACATTTTGCAGGCACTGTTGGTCAGTATAAAGGCCAACAGGAAGAACAGCCATAGCTCAGGAATAGTCCTTAGCTTCAGGCTTTATTTTAGGATGTTGAGCAGGATGCTGTGGTAGGATACCCTCTAACTTAGACTGTCAAGAGGCATGTTAATTTTTGTAACTGCAGACATTCTGAACAGTATTTTCTTTATAATACCAGAATTTAGCAAAAGCAGCATTATTCCATGTCTCGTCCCAGAATAAAAAACAAAGTATGTTTGGAGTGCGCCTTATAAAAATGTTTTTAAAAGTCCTTAAATTAAGGTGAAAGTTTTTTACAGAATCCACTCATCTTTCAGAAACATTTCTTACAGAATATAAATATGTTTTTGCTGAAAGGCCTCTTTGGTAACAGCAGAGGGGATACACGTGGAAAAAAATGCAGGCATGTGACAGCGGTTTCATTTTTAAAATACAGAAACTGTAAAAATTAGATCAAGCCTTCCAAAAGTCCAAGTAGAGAATGAGCAGGAACATTTGTGAAACCTGAATAGACATAAATCAAAAATTTATCTGAATTTCTCAGAGAGAGTAAATAAACATTGCAACACAAATATTTTCATTTTGAAGAAAATTTAATATGGCAGTGAAGCCTAGCTGCCTTGTTCCTATCTCCTCTTGTCCTCACCTGGAGGTATGATGGTCTACAAACCATGCTGGAGAAGCATTTATCATCTGGTTACACTAGCAGAGGCATACTTACATGTTCAATATTTATTTGCAGGTAGCAATAAGTGAGACTTCAGCTAGACTCTTTGAACCTCAGTTCAGTCTGTATCAGTTGAAAATTAAACATATTCCTTTGATTTTCCAACATGTGCAAATCCAGATTAAAGTTAGGCCTTAGATGGGACAAATAACCTGTATTTTCAGTAAGTGTTTGAAAGGGCTTCAAGTAGCTCCCACTGTGAACTCTTTCTTAATTCTGGTATACAGTAAACCTGATGCCTTTATTATGAGAATAATTTCTTAGGAAATAGAGGCATCTTGAAACAAAAATTTCACTGAGAAGCAACTGACAGACAAGGTTTCTCAACCAAAGGCTCTCACAATTAACTTGTTGGCCAGCATGACTGTAAGGCTAAGCATCTGGAAAAATGAGGGACTACATATACTTTCTGACTAGTGCTCTCAGGACATCTGTATTGAGTAAACCCATATCACTCTATACCATCATTGTGTCAATGAAGTCTTTCTGAACATCTGTAATGACTATATTTAAAAGCAAGCATACCACTTAAATGTTATGCTGGAAGAAGGAATCCTTTTTCTAAAGGGTTTCTGCAACAAATGACATTAGAAGAGCAAGCTAGCTCCTTCACATTAGTATTAGTGCATCTAGACTTGCAGTTTGTCTGAAAAGGGCAAATAACATCAGAACACACAATTTTAAGTGAAGTTGTGAGATCCACAACATCCTTGAGTGAAGGGAGCATCTTTATGCAGGTTACACATAGCTCTTAAGTCAAATGTCATCCTTTACTGGTCAAGAACTATTTCCCAGCAGATTGTGATTTTTCCAAAACAATTATGGAGAATTAACTCTCACTGCTACCTCAACTGTGTTAAAAGATAAAGATGGAACTGCTGTTTTCTTCTTAACTTATTCAGACTAAGACAGAAGATTTTAAAAAAATTAACAATCCCCAAACCCATGTGTAGTTTAGATCCTTTAGCATGCAAGACTAAAAGTCAGTGTGTAGTCTGTTGGTCATGCAAGCCCAGTGATTCTACCAACCACTGAAGGGGACTGGAAAGAGCTGTGACTACAAGCCAAGTTAATACTTTTGAATTCAGTATTAATCTAACTGTACAAAGAAAGCAACCTCTCTGATGTTCTGAATTTCAACTACTTCTTAAACTATTGAAAACTAGGTAAACAAAGCTGAACTTTACGAAGCAAGGATGTAGTAAGGCTTTGTAAAAGAGCACTGTGGTTCATCCCTTATGCATACTTCACAGGGAAAATAAAACTAATTTACAAAGCATCTGTGCCCAAGTGATTTTAACTGTGCATAGATTAAACTTCACATAGTGTTAAATTACCACTTGTGTTCATAATGTGTCTTCCTTACCTACCTTTTGGAAGTATTGCTAAGAGATTAGCATCAATATCCTTTGTGCTGTTTGCAAGTTCTTCTTTATCTTCAAATGAGAACTCCTTCTGAAAACTGAAAGCAACATCTTGTTTACAGAACTGTGGATGTTTCTGTTACAAATCAAATAGAGCCAAGATGTAACCAATTTATAGCAAGATAGTCTAACAGAGACACCAAAGAAAATATTTTCCATAAAAACAAAACAAGAAATAACCTCACAAAACTCACAAAGCCAAATCTAACATAATTTGAAACCTGCTTGGAACTGACTGTGACACATTTTTGCATTAAATTGCTGACTGGAGACTACTTCAAAATGCTCTACCAGCAAGCACCGTTGAAATAATCTGTATCAAATTATTCTTCATGAATATTAAAACATATTTCATCAAATGCAGTACTGTATGTACACTCTGCCTAAAAGCCTTCTGCATGACTGCCCTATTGTTGCTACTTCACTGATCTCTGGATATTTTCTGGTTTATAATACACTAACATGAGCAGCAGATAATTTAGTTTCATACTTCATCTTTTCAAAACAGCAAAAATGGCCATTTAAATAAAACAAAATATTTCTTTAAATATGTTCATTAAATATACAAATTTCAACTTTAAAATATAGGTGCCATAATGGCCTAAAGTAGATACTAACTGGGCATAGATACTTTTTTGGAGATTTACCCTCTTGTGAGTAAACAAAGTGAGATTATTCTCTCCAATTATTAAACACACAGGGAGAACTGTCGTATTCATAGAATCATAGAATGGCTAGGGTTGGAAAGGACCTTAAGATCATCTAGTTCTGCCATTATGACTTCTAAACTATCCCAGCCAGGCATAAGAAAACTCACTACTAGTCTTAAAACCTTTAGTAAACTGCGTAGACAGATGTAACAGGCGCAAATCCAGTGATCTTAGCTCAATGATCTAAGCATACTGACCGTAGAACTGTGCATTGGCAGAGCTGCGCTATACAATTTACTGTCACCTGATTAAGACAAACAGCCTTGCTGTTGGCAACTCCCTCCTTAGAACAGTTTGTAAATGGCTCTTTTAAAGAATTGAATACCCTTTCATCAAGGGTATTTGGTAAGAAAAGAAAAAAATAGGTAAAAATTATTCTGTACTCACTATTCCAGAAAAACGTTTCTTATTGAAAAGGGATTTAACGTATAATGACTAATAACATTTTACATGAACTCCATGAAGTATTTGCTTCTTTATAGTTTATCAATAATATTCTTTTGTAAGATACTGAGGGGAGAATAAACCCCCTCAAATGACATTAAAGAAACTGGGCTGCGTCACATGCAGGCACCACGCCACCTGCTACAAATCGGCTCCAATAACTGCACTTAGAGAAATTATTCCAGGTACTGCCAAGAAAAGCAATGTTAGCCAATACAAAAAATAGCAAGCAGAAGATGGAGAGGTGCAATAATTTGCCCATTAGGAAAAACTCTGTATCCTTACAGGGCGAAAACATTTTAATGGAACAAAAAAACAAAACCAACATAAAATAGCACACAGCAGCCACAAGGAAGTGAGTGCATGTATCATCTGAGACTGGGTAGAGACTCAGTTAACCTCATGTTCCTATATCCTTAACTCCATATTGACAATACTTGTGATTCTTACTAGCCTCACAACGTATGTTTTAATTCTCACAGACACAGCTTCTGGAGTACCCTTAGGAGGAGAGATTCCCAGTTCCCATTTGAAAGGAGTTTCTACTCCTTTTGGCTGAGGATGAGTCTGAAAAATGTGAACAATATTGGTCTAAGGCTATAAATCAAACCAAAATCTATTTTGTCAAATCGAGTACTTAAAGCTAGTCTCAAAAGTGCCAAGGGACCCAGCTCACCACTTTTGAATACCTGGCCTTTATTTAGATGCATCTCCAATTGCTTTCATAATGCTTGTGACAGAGAAGCACCTTAGGTTTCTATAAACATGGGATTCTGCACAGAAAAGCATTCATCCATACAGCAAAATCCTCACTTAAATTAACTGTGCACTAACATCTACAACTATGCCTCAGTCCCACATGAATTTCCAAGGGTAAAATCATACAGAAACAGGACTGACACTAACCTAGTGGTTCTAAGAAGAATTGTATTACTGCATTGCTGTGGACCCTCAACAAACTTCTAAATACTGTTAACTAGTTAAGTTCACTCCTGTCCCTTCCTCCAGACTCCAGGGAGTTCCAGGGACTCTGAAGCAACAGACCCTCTAATCCCAGTCTAAATGTTTTTTCACTGGGTTTCCATCCATTTGTTCTCAGGTCAGTGTTGCTGGTTTCCTTCCTTATTTTAATTAAGAGAAATTTTCCACATTTACTCAGCGGCCTCAAGACAGGCTCTCTGTTTTATTGATCTTCATTGACTGTCTGAAAATAACGTTTTTTACCTATTCCAGTTTTAATCATCTTTTTCACACAGAGTGACCAGAATTGGACAGTCTTGATTCTACACGTGGGTCTTAGCAGCGTCTTATAAAAACAGGAATTCTAATACAGAAATCATTATTGTATGACTAACCAGATGAACGCTGGGATTTACAACCAATTTGCCTTTTTGCATCTATACTGTTTGGTTGCTCAAACCCGCATGAGAAACTAATATGCCAAGGCTTTGCTTTCATCAGTCGCAAGTAACAAAAAAATTTATCAGCCTCCAATGTGCACTTAGCATTATTACATTACATCCTTTTTCTATTACTCCTCAAGGTCACTCAGTTCTTCCTGTATGTGAGCTCCCTCCTCCTTTGTACTGAGGGTGGCTTCGAACTTTGCTCACTGGCAGATTTCATTAAAATTCTTTTAATAACCACAAACTTCTTAAGCTTAACCCTCACTGGGCCATATCGCATCATCACAGGTCATCCGTATTGTGAAAGTCCCTTCACAGTTTCCCTTACGCTATCATTTTTCATTTTCCTCTGGACAGGATGTCAACTTTTATTTACTTGGTTTTTCTTAAATGTTTAACTATTTTCATGTACTGGTTATTTAACCCACAATGGAGGACTTTTTCTTCTTCAGAGGCATTTTTGTGCTCTCTCACAAAGCTGCAGCTGGCATTGCTTGTTTTAAATATTGGCACATTAGAAACAAAATATTTTAAACCAATGTAACAATTACAATGTTTTCACTTGCACAGATTGTTCAGAGACCACGCACTGCTCTGAAGATGAAACAGTCAAGCCAAGCACGTGGGTATTTATAGATACATATATAAAATTAGTTCTAAAAATGAAAGTTGGCATATTTAGGACATGTCACAGTACTCAGTAAGAACATTCATTAGAAATAAAAATTGAGTCAGAATGATGTTAAAGCAATTCCAAATAGTAAAAATCCAGAATAAAAAATAATAAAAATTACAGGACACTACTCATATGGGTTTTAAAAAACATATGCTTGTAAGTACCTCCTCACTAAGGCTTCCCTTTTACCTCACAGGGATCTATCCAGCTGTTTCCCTGCTAAAGGAGCAGTTGCAGGATCAATTTAGCTGCTTAAGCAGAGTCAGAAAGTCAGACTTGGACTGCCAACTATATTTTACCTTTTAATTCATCCACAACCCTATCTTAGAATTATCACAGCTGCATCTGCTCATCTGTGCTTTTCTTAATGTCTCAAGTCCTGCTATAAATTTAGGTGCAGATTCCGAGCAGCAGCACCAGGAACTTCTGCACTTAACAGACAACATTCATTATTAAAATAATTTAAGGCATACATGCATGTCTTTAAATGAAAAATAAATAATTCAGAAGTTGCAAGAATTCTTTCTTCTTAAGGTCCCTGTTAATTCTGGATACTGAAAGAAGAACTTTTCCTTCTTTGCTTGCCCAAAATACAGCCTGTGATCATGTTCATGAAATACCATCAACAGCACGAGGTCCCACAAATTTGTTTCACACAGGATTTGTGTGTGCTTTGGCCTCGGGTTCCAAACAAACTCATTATATTCCCCAGTGTTCAGGAATTCATACAATTCCTATTAAAACACACGCAACAGTATTTCACAATCTCAACAGCTTTTCTTCAAAAACGATGTGTAATGTGGCGTTAGTAGAGTATTTGACAGTCTCAGTAGTTATATTGCTCTTGCAGCTTCCACTGTAAGTGTGGGCAGCTTCTATACATTAGGGATTCTAGGCTGAAAATTTTATCTGCTGCTGCCGGAGCACAAAGTTTCTAAATAGCTGCCCCATTAACCTAGTTAAATGCCCAAAAGCAAGCAGAAGTTTGATCCAAATACCACTAGTAACACTGCCCTGCCATCTGGGATAAAGCTACAGGATATATTGAGATTTTGTGACTAAAACACATGCACAAAAATCCATTTGTATACCTGCCAGCTCGGTGCTTGGCATTCAGTTTTCATCCCTTTCTCTACCTCCAGGACAATGTCTTTCCCTGGACTCTCATTTAAAAGGTCCATTCTACAAGTCGCATTCTTCCTTCACTACTCTCATTTCTACTTTCACCTACCTGCCTTCCAAAATGCAAAACGTCTTTTACACCTATTCCCTCCACCTCTCTACAGTACCTAAAATCCAACACAGCAGAGAATCAGGTATGCTCCAGAAGGTGTGTGGTGACTGAAAAGATGCCTGCAAACATAAGCGTGGGTGCCTAAGGCTGGCGGATTCCTGTGCAGCTAAGCCAACAAAACAGCTGGTTGCTGGGGCAAGAGTCAATTCCCAACTCCCACACCTTCTCTCTGCACCGTTATGAATGAGTCCAGCAAGCACAAATGCAGACAAAAAAAGCAGCTGGAGTCAGGATGGGAAGAGAGACCTGTCACCTTGCTTGACGGTGAACCGCATCCCCTTACTCAGCCTCATGGAACCGTGCCCTAAGACTGCAGACATGAGGCAGCATGGCCTGCAAAGAAGCACCAACATCATCTTTTCATTCCTATCTGCAGTGTCCCCCTCCCATGTGCTGACAAAGCTTTCCGCACAGCTGTATAATTAATTCACCTACTTCAGCCACCTTCTTTTTCAGACAGATCAGTTTTCCAAGCAAGTTCACTAAATGTCTGTACTGTGTTCATGCTATGCAAGTTAAAATGGGCATTGCAGCGGTAGGAGGCCTAGTGCAGAGTGGAACTTCTCCCTTGTCAGCTATGAATTTCACATTACTTAGGAGGCAGTTGGTATCTTTAATACCTGTTCAGAGCACCTGTTTTATGCCAAGGTTTGATCCTGTGAGAGGACCAATAATCATCTTCCCTGACAAAAGAATAAATGTAGATTCAAGCAATGACTGCAAGTTACAATTGTGCAACCAATCATCTTCACTGGACAAGAAAAACTTGATCTTACCTTAATGCTCTCTTCCTTTGGAGCAATCGCGAAGGTTTAAATCTGACTGAGTTTTCTTTGTCAAAATCTATGAAAACAAAAACAAAAACCATACCATGGTGAAGACGCTTTAATAAATGGGGAACTTTTAGGAAACTAGAAACTAGAGTTTTCCAGTCCACGGGAAAAGACTGAATAAAGGCCTTCCCCCACAGTCAAAGGAGCATAAGCTGGCACGTCCAAGATGGTGATAAACCAAAGCCTTGCAAAAATGAGTACAGACAGCAAATATATCAAAAGCATCAATGTTTTATGGAACTGCCATGTTCTAATCCCAGTATACATGGTGTAGCACTGCAGCCTGGGGCTATCATTTAAACTCCTTGACTCAGTTTTCCACCTTGTAAGATGGGCAGTTGACAGGTTCATGAAGCACTCTGAAAATAAGAAATGCTGCAAGCAGTAAGAGCCTTTTTGGCTGCAGCCTAGCTATATTATAAAAATTGCATATTCACTGCAGAAGTCAGAGATGCCCAGCTGAGGATCTGCTGCAACAACAGTATTACACCATCCATGGCAGAAATATTTCTGAAGGTTGTCTTCTGTTTGGAAGCTCCCATTTTTGTCTGAATAGCCTTAGAACATGATTTCAGAAAGGAACCTGTGTTTACACGGAGAACAAAACTGTGTCAGATGCAGCCTTATATTCAAAAAGTGTGGATTATAAAGACAGCAGGTTCCCAAACCTTTCTGAATGATAGCAAGCAATGGGTAATCTCTCCTCCCTTCCCCACATCTAACTTTTCCATTTCTGTAGTCAAGAGCACCATTGGAGAGTCTAAACGACAACCAGTGACAAGGAGGACCAGTCATCCAAGTACTGGCTCCCTTCATTCAATGAGGATGCTATTAAGAGACCTTAGTGAACTGCTAGCCAAGAAGCAGGGGAGTTACCTGGTCTGTGACAGCTGTTTAAAAACATGAAGCTACCAGTAATTTACTCCTAATAGGAAAACTGCCTTCCATGCCCATCTATACTTAATCAACTACCCCAAGACCCTAAATTAATAAATAAGTGGTCTCTGATGCAGTATTCATTTTATTTTTCAAAGACAGGCCTGAATATTACACAACCTGGACTTTAAGATGATTCAAAAGCAGCTACATCCCTTTTACTCTACCTCAGAGCTGAGATTCAACTATCTCAAAGAAAAGCCTAACTGCTAGCTGGCAAAAAAAAAGTATTTTTTGCTTATAAAAATTATGTTGAAATCTAGGTAGGATGTTTATTATCTTTGCAGAAAGGGTATGATAAGAAACTTAACATAGCTGACAACATGGGTCCTTATTTAGAAACGATCTTGTGCCTATGTCTTTCAAAACTTTTCACCCTCCTTCTCTTCTCCACATACAGGTTTAAAGAAAAAAAAAATCACTTTAATAGTGCGATAGAAGAGGCTTAAAATGTGCAAAAAAGGCATTTTTTAGGCATCTGCTATAAGTTACTCCAGATTTCAGGGCAGCTTTGCTAATAGCTTTCTTCAACCTTAATAGGCAACTTTTCCTGTTTTTGTTAACATTCATTTTCTCTTTCCAAGTAAATGGAGAATAAAACACAGATTACACAGAAACATCTTGTTAGACTAAAACAGAGTACTATAAGGAAAACAGTATGAACGGTATATAAATCATTGCATTTTACACGATTCCATGCCATAAGTCTCCTCTAAAAAGGCCAGATTCACATTATTGTGACAAGTCTGCAGTAACTTCAAAAGCCCAGCTCACTATCAGCTTAGCTAATCAGAACCAGGCATATTTTAGATTTACAGTGTTCTAACAGGATATAACCCATCCTATAGTTTTTGGCACTAAAGCAACTGTCCACCATGAAAACCACAAGTAAACCACAGAGAAATTCTCCCTACCCCAGCCAAAACCAGAGAAGGAAAATGAAAAGGGAAGAAAGTAGCTTTCATTGCTTTGCTGGGAGAAGGGCTGCTAAGAGGGGGCACACAAGCCGTTCTGATTCTTGCTCCCATTAAACACATGCAGTAACATTCATACATACCACATCTGTAATGCCTCAAAAACATCTTAAAACTTTGCTGTATTTCACAGTGGCAAGCTCCTCTCTTCCCCCACACAAAAACACAGAAAATCAACCAGACAATTATATCTGTTACACAGTTCTGATATATTATGCATTTCCTCCTGTGCAAATTAAACCCCATGTGGGAGGATTAAAGTCCAATAAAACTTACTTACTACAATATAGAAGTCTTAAAATTAAATACAAGCACAGGAGAAAAAGTAAAACAACTCTGCTTCAAAAGAAAATAAATATGCCCATAAAAGAAATACCAGTTTAACACAGTCTTAATTCAATGGTTAATTTAAAGAAGAAAGCCCACCCTCGCAGTACCTGACACAGAGCAGGAAAATCTTTGCAGCAGCATTTTGTTCCTTCCTTCTTTCGCTGAAGAATTGTAAACATGCTTATAACCACATTAAAATAATCTTAAATATTTGTATTTAAAATTGAGAGTATATTTACAGAATTGCAAATCAAACTTGCTCACAAGTTTAACCATTTGTTCAGTCAAATCCCTCTCCCTCTTAGGTACAAACTAATGGATAAAAGCACTATCCGTAACTTAACACAAGGGAAATCAAGAATGCTGATTTTATACATAATATATATACTAAAAAAAAAAAAAAAAAAAAAGATATGTAACCTTCCAGTGTTATTTAGTATATTTAAAGGCCCTAAGTCAGTGGCAAGCTAAGCTAATTAAAAGATCCATCTAATCGGATCTTTCAAAAGTGTCCTTTAGGAAATAAATGAAATAGCCTGGGTGACTAACTGCATACTGTTTGCTAAAGTAGCTAATGCAGCTGCAGAAGATCCACTCAAACAATATTTACACATGCATACATATATATGAGAAATTAAACAGCCACAAATGAACTGCATTTTCTTCTGTCTACTTGGAACTCTTACCTTGCTCCTCAGAGTATTTAACATTTCCCAAATAGCTGGAGATCCAGGGATTTCTGAACATGGTTGCACAAACAAAGGATTCAGCACAGAGAAACTACAACAGCAGCTAATTCTCCAGCAGCCACAGCCCTAGGCCTGTCTTGGCAATATCGTGTAGAGATTTTTCATAGCACAGGACTGGAGCTGTCAGGCTATCGCGTCCCAGGGAGTACAGTAAATGCACAGCAATACGCTGCAAGCTGGAGCAGCTCAAGCCAGTAATCAGATTACAAACAGAAATTAGGCACATGAATGTTAAAACAGATTGGGCAATGGTGATTGGGAGATTTATAATATTGCCACTTCAAAGATCCAGCCAAATTACACATTATATTCCTGCAAAATGAATGCAGAATCCTTAAATCCTCATATTAAAAAAAACCCCCAATCAACACACACACACAAAACCTCCAAGAAGAGGAATATTTCCTTCTTATCTCTAATCAGGATAAATTGCAATGTTTGCTTAAGAAAAACAGCATCCAGACTGCAAAAAAAATGGACTCTGTTAGTCATATTGTTATGCTAAACATTTTGCCTAACTATTAGTTGGAACATTTAAAACAGACAAGATTTATGGATAACATATGAGCAAAATTACTGGTGGGGGTGGGGATTTAAGAACAGACACCACAGCTCCAAATATTTTAATTTGAGACAGAAGGTGTAAAAGTGCACAAAAGTAGCGTCCAGCTACCATGGTTTTTTGTTAAAAGGATTTGATGGATTTTTGGATTGAAGAGTCACAACACTTTATAGTTCATTTTGAAAGTCTGCAAGCATTTGTTTGAAATGGTGTAATAGCCCCTGTCTCAGTCTTTCACACTGAACTGCCTGATGGTCTAACACACACATGCATGCACACATGCACACAAAGCAGCACACATTAAATATGTGACTGAAGTAGGTCCATGCGCTTAACCCCATCCAGCCAAAGGCACTAACTGCCTACCAGCTTCCCTCCAACAGACTTCCTCCCTTCAAAAAGATTTCAGCTAGTATCAGTAGAAAACTCTCCACAAGTCTGGGGTTGTCAGGACTCTGAAAAGGTAACCCAGAAACACAAGACTGAAGTTCTTGACTTTCCTTACCTCTTTTCATGATACCTGGTACAACAGCACCCTGATCCATGCTCGGAACCTCTATGTACAGATAAAATGTGAAAGGGACTGCTTAATCACAAGTGATAAATATAATCTATCAAAAACCTATTAATTTCTGTTGGCTCACCATGAAGTTGTATTTAGCCTGTCTAGGTCATCAAAACACTGTTTTTTACGCTAACATGTTCTTGCCATGGATAAAAGAATATGTCCTCCACCTTGTCTAATGCCACTGCTATTTGTATCCATTTATTTACTTTTAAACATGAATAATGTTGGAGTCACCTTAACCAATGCACCTTCTATTAGCTGATATTTCAGCAGTCCAGAGCTCCCTGAATGAGAGTCATCTGATATAAGGAACATGGCATTGAAGCTTCTGACTCATCAAATAGCATCCTCTGTCCAGAAATATTTGCCTGTAACCTTATGGCGTTCACACTTAATTCTAACCACTTCACGGCACTACCCATAGCACACAAACCAAACACTGCTTTGCTCTCTTGACCATCTGTGAAAGCCTACATGTACTCGAGCCTAGTACATACAAAAGCACTAACAAAAAATGTAATCTGTAAACACTGTTCAAACTTTGTGTTAACCTGAAAATCCTCCTTCTGGCCTAGACATAAGCAAAAGTGTGCTTAAAACACAAAAAATGAGACAGTGGAGGAACAAAGAGGCTGCTGGTAACAGCTAACAAGGACATTCGGGACCAGTAGCTGTGTGGGTATATCAATGAGAAAGACACCCAGTTCTGAAGAAGTTCCTCCTTTCTGAGCCCTGCTTGTATGAAGGCTGCTTACTTGATCTTTTGAATAGAGGTATTATTACCTGGAGCATCTGTATCTCATCTGGTACACAGTAAGGGAACTGTTTCTCATAAAGTGCAGATAAATAACACTTATTTGATAAATCTTGTGGCTGTAGTCTTTAGCAAGGTTGATGGAGAAGTTAGACTTGACAGCTGAGCTGATGCAATAGCTCATGGCTGCCAAGAAAGAGTCCTACCCGTTCCTCTCTGTGGAACCTTTTTTAGGTCCTGCTCCCCTAGTGACCCAGTCAGATGACTTAGCTGGTAGTAAATATTCCTTTTATATTTGCTGGGTACGCTTTCCAAGAGATGCCAGAATCAAAAAAAAAAAAAAAGGCACAGGATCTTATGATCCGGAAAGGGATCAACCCATCTGGCTAACAGAGGAGGTAAGCTCAGCTTGATTGTCATCCCCATGTCTAGCATGACAGAGAGGAGGCGTGTATTGTGGAGGGAGGGATCAGGCTCCCACATTCCCCTGCTGTACATTATCTCCAACATTTTGACCTCAGCATCCTTCTAGTGAATGAGATGCAAAAGGTAAAGCATGCAGAGCTGCAGAAAGACTCCAAAGTACCTTTCATAAATGTGTTTATTTTAAATGAGCTCTTGCTTGTCCTGTTTGAATTCTTGAAGAACACAGCAAGAAGACAGTTTCTCTAACAGCTCTGACTACCACCTGGGAAAAAATACTTGCGATAGGCTGTGGTAGGGCTCCTCTCCCTGCTGTTTATGGCTGGCAGGACAACAATACAGGGGACATCTCATGGGACCAATGAGAATTCTTATAAAGGAAAGCAAAATGCCCAGTAAAAGCAACATCTGAACCAAGGTCTTCACAGAGAGTTTCAAGCTCTCTTCTTGTTCTGTTGGAAGGTGATCACTACTCATTGCTCTCTGCATGGTACCTGTGAATTCACATTCAGGTCACTGCTGCCAGCACTGAAACTGTGCTATTGTGCTACTGTCCAGAGTTTGTTCAGTGTCACTTCAAAATGACAGCTATGTGTCAACACTGCCTCCAATATTAAAACTCTTTGAACTATGAGATGCTGGAGCCTTAGGGTATTACACCAGCGCTATGTGCTTCACACAGATTGTTGGGAAGATATAACTGTAGGTAACTGACAACTTCTCTCCCTCCTTTCCACCAAAAAGGATCACCTGTTGCAAGACAGGTCTCTGTTCTGTCCCTTCACCAGCTTTGGCAATGGAAAAGACACCCTGGTAAAAACAGTAGGTCAGCAGGGTCAAGCAATGGTACAAAGAAAAAAAATTCTTACGTTTATCTTTTTGCTGCTTGTTGGAAACAGCAGGTTTAAGAACAACTCTATCCAGAAGAAAAGATATCCACCACCAAATACTTGATGAGAGAAGAAGGAAAAGTATTTTGTCCTCTTAAGAGATCTAGTCTCCAGGACCTAGAAATATGCTCAGCCAAACTATGTTATCAAGGCTGTGTTACAAATCAGTAGTAATGTTCTTGTCCTCCTCTGCCATAAGTGAGCATTAGCAGCCTCCAACATAAGCAAACAAAGAGAGAACAACAGTTCAGCCCTTAGAAAGTGGGGCAGTCCAGCTAGAAGTTAAGTTTGCAGTCATCTGGGCAAAGAGCTAGAGGTTATGCATACATTTCAAAGCTGAGACTGCTCGTGAAAGACCAGCTGGCAGCTAAATGTTGTTCTGAAGCTTCCCACAGGAAGAGAAGGAAAATATCTTCCTTTTGTCTGGCAAAACTAATCACTGTAATCAAAGCTGGAGTTTAAATGGCTTGCAAAACTGTTCCCAACTTCCAGGGCTGCCAGCCCCAAAGCACTGAAGAGTCATGAATCAGGTCCCACCAAGATCAAGTCTTTTTTCCTGCTGAATTTTGATCACTTATGAATTTATATTTAGAAGTGTTCCTCTATGATAAGGAGAACTCAATACTTTGTTGTGACTTGCAGTTATCATAAATATAAAAATCAAAGCAACCCATGACAGCTGTTTGAAGAAAGCCTGAAAACAAATAAAATCAAGAATGCAGAGGAAATAAAACCCACAGTGACTGCAAAGACACTTTCAGCAAATATGCTAGTTAGGTAAACAGGAGTTTGAGCAGCACAGAAAACTGAAATGATCTGTATAAATAAGATAATCAAAACATTTTCATCCACATCTCACGGGTAGAGACCTAAAGAAGCTCATGAATTTTATTCCACTGCTGCTCTTCTGGACAAGGAGAGCACTCTTGGAATAACAAGTGAGCTGTACCAAGACCTGGGCTGCTGTGGATGATCACAGGAATGAAGGTCAGGAAAGAGGACTAAACCAGACCATGTTCTTCTATCACTTCATCTGACCTTCCCTCCCAGGCTACTCATCCACCCCAAGCCACACTGTCAGTTTTTGGCATGTAGGCATGTGTTTCCGAAGTTAAGTGGCAGGGCCCTGGAAGAAGCTCTGTTCTCATATTTCCCCTTGTTCCCACTCTTCAGCAATGTCTGCCAACGTGTTCAAGAAATAATTTAGCTAAAGGACAGATAAAATAATCTAACAGAAAATTAATACAGTAGTATAATTACTTAACAGAAAGTTAACATCTAAAGCCATGTTCAAGCATCCCAGCTTGCAAACACAGTACCATTCTAGATTGGCAATATCAATACATTTCGGCTTCTCCATTTAAATCCCACGTACCTAGCCATGTGATATTCTCATTTCCTAAATGGAGGCCATTCATACAGACTTTTAAACCAGGATAAAGTTTCCTGACATGGTATCAACCCTCCTGTGGAATGCAAATATCATGCTTTTCACTTTGCTGTTTTCCCCAACTCACTCTGTGCAGCCACTCTTGAATAGTGGTCCTGTCAAGATTTCTGTTCAGGTAGTGATTCTGTTTTGGACAAGTCTTCAGATAAACTTCAGCACTGCACTGTCTGCGTGGTGTACTTTAAAACAGGTCATATGCAAAAAATATCAAAAAAGTGGAGTAATAAGTGTTATAAAGGGGACTAAAGTATTTTAGTACAGCATGACAGATGTGTTAAAAATAATATGGATGATCTTTTGTACTCAGAATTTATTCGTGTGCTCTGGAAAAAGGGAGAACATCACACACTAAATACCACTACCTTCTAGCCTCCAGATTACTATTTCACATTTGAAATCTTACTCAAGTCATTAATTTTAGCAATGAATTGCTCCTAAAAGAAAATTTTGTACATTTCAATCTTGCAACACCTTTTAAAACTAGAGAACAAGAAGGCAATGTCCCCTGACATTCCTACATCTTGTATCATTGTTCACAAAACCGTACGGAAAGACTGTAGCATAATTAAAAGATCTTTAAGGTTTTCCTCTTTAGGAGTAGGATCAGTCTAGACTAGCTCCTTAAAGGAAGTTCAAAGGCCACACACACCCCCCTCTTGTGGTAATCAGATATACCAGTGAGGCACATTATCCGAATTGAGTCAGACCTATTTGTCTGTGGGCCTGAAACAGTAACAGAAGATGTCAAGCGTAGAGAAGAGTTAGGCACAGACTAAGCAAATGGCTGGAAATGAGGATAAAGCAGAAACTCATCCCCCAGAGTATGTGCACTTTAAATGATTAAACAGCCCAGGGACTTTGAGGAGACATGGGGTTTTGCCTAGCAAAACAGTATCTGAGAGCATTTCACATCATGGCCCACCAGAAGGCAGCTGCGGCTGAGATTGTACAGGCACAGGGTTAGCCACGGCTCTGTGGACATCCTTCACTGAAGTTGTGACACAACCAGCAGCTTCTTTACTCCTGCAGTGAATAAGAGCTTTGCTACTGCAGTGACTGAGAACTTAAACTGCATTTGTGAGAGACTGTCTGCAAACTGTCCTCCAAAGAAGCAGCCAGTGTTTCCAGGACAGGTTTCCCCATTCCCTATACGGATGCTGGGGAGGGACTCTTCATTAGGGTCTGTAGTGACAGGACAAGGGGTAACAGGTTCAAACTTAAATAGGGGAAGTTCACGTTAGACAAAAGGAAGAAGTTCTTTACTGTGAGGGTGGTGAGGCACTGGAATGGGTTGCCCAGGGAAGTCATGAATGCTCCATCCCTGGTGGAGTTCAAGGCCAGGTTGGACAGAGCCTTGGGTGACATGGTTTAGTGTGAGGCATCCCTGCCCATGGCAGGGGGGCTGGAACTAGATGATCTTAAGGTCCTTTCCAACCCTAACTATTCTATGACCTCCTGACACTTTCAGTCTCTTCAGTCTGCAGAAAACTTCCCATTAGATTGCATACAACCAACACAAACGGGTCTCCTTGCCTGGAGCTAAGTGACACAGAAAGCCCAATCATGCTACTGAGTTTTCTCCAGGCTGCTCTTGAACACCCCTGCACTGCTATCTCTGCACACATGTAAGAGCCCAATAAGGAAGTAGAGAGAGACATGCATACCACAGGGAAGAATTTATAACAAAGTTCTCTGGCTCTTCGTGATAGTCATCTAAGGGAAACATCAATTTTGTTTACCACTGTGATGTGACATTTCACAGGCCACATCATATCCCTGCATACTTACCTTGAAATATAACTGTCATTTTCAAGCCTCAGGCAGACAGCAGCCTTGCAGACAACAAACCCATGACCCCAGCTTCCATCCTGTTTACGGCATGTTGCAAAGCTTTCTCAGAAAATGAAATATTTAGTAAAAGAAATGAAGAAAAAGCATGTACTTTATTCAAGAGCTGATGGTCCAGGTAGGACGGCTCAACTACAAGTACTGCACTGAAAATAATGTTGCTATGAAAAAGCATGTGAATCAGGCTTAATTTGCATCCAACATGGCTCAGTAAAAATTCATGAGGAAAGAAAATCTGGTTAGCAGAGTGATGCTGCACTTTTGGAGCCTGTTTTCCAGAGAGCAGGTTCAAATGCATAGCAGCCACAGCCTTTTCTCTTTATTGGCCTCATACACTCCCAAGGCCTCTGCAAAAGTCACAAACATGCCCAGTGTTCAGAAGGGTACCCATCACTAGTAGTAAGTTAATCACAAGTCACATCTGAAGAGTTTTCCCAGGGCTGCTCAGGGAAGTTTGCACACATCTGCTTGTACTGTACAGGACTAAGTCTGTGGGGATTTCACTACAGGAAAAACACACAGGGTTTTTTTGGTTTTGTTGTTTTGCTGGGTTTTTTTAAGGTCTTCTTCCATGTGAAAGTCAGCTTTTATGAGGTGGGTATGAAGCAATCTAGTCAAACCCTGGTCTGCACAAAGGCAGTGGGTGCCAATATTCCCCTTCTCCGGGGAGCAGGATCATTGCTTTAGCCAGTAACAGTCTTCCAATAAAGGGCATAAAACTGTGCAAGAAGAGAGAAGAAACAAGTCCTGAAGTCATATAACAACAACAAAATAATTCCTCTTAGTTCAGGTGTGTCTCTAGAAGCAGGCAGCACAAGGAATGAAAATACACTTAGCAAAGGCCACCACAAACCATTCCGGTGTGCGGGATGACAGCGTGAACTGGTGTCCCAAGGTTACAACCAAGCGCACAAAGGCGCATCAGGAGAGCGAGCTCCTGTCACTAGCGTCTGCACAACAGGCTTTTAGTTTTCAAAGCCGCGTCCCGCAGAACCCCCGATGCTGGCGCTGACAGCTGGGCTCCGGCAGCGCCGCGATACTGGGTCGCCTCTCCCGGGATCTGAGCTGGATACGCTCTGCGCCGCGCACCCCCCGCCGCCATCCAGCATGCTCCGTCCCGGCAGCCGCCGCCGCAGCTTGCCTAATAAGGCCACACAGGAGTTGACTGGCTGGCGGGGAGGTCACGCAGTGTTCACCTTGCGCGGCGGCAGCTGGGGCCTGGCAGCCCGGCCGCCCACCTACCCACCAGCCCCCGATAGGCCCCGCTGGCCCCCCTCAGCCGCTGGGCACCGCCAGGGGGCCTGCCCCTCAGCGCCATGAGCCCCGGCGCTCACACGGGAGGGTAAGCTCAGCCAGGGGCTCGCTGCTGAGGGAGACGTGCTTCAGCATTACCAGAGGCAGAGCGAAAGTACAGCGGGTTTAGGTATAGTTTTCGCCGCAGCACATTTTGGGACCAATAGGCTGGAAAAAATAATCAGGTTTCTCACTGCATGAATTGCTTGAAAGTAGGGCAGCAGCGCGGGGATAAACAGCCGCCTTCACAGCGCCGGGGCAGCTGACAGGTACTTGTCAAACATCAGAACCAAGGGAACTAGATGAAAGCAAGGTGCAGATACTCATCTGAACGCTACTACTTAATTATTTAACGGGTTTTATCAGTTACAGTGAGATTCACTGCAATTCAGAGAGGTGGCTTCATAAGTAATGACTTACTGTCCCCAAAATAGCTGTATCTAGCAAAAAAACCCCAACCCGTGCTTCTGCTGCTCACTGGCTCTCCTGTGATTCAGACTAGTTTTTCCTTTATACCTTAAGGTAATTTCAAGATGCTCGATTTGGACCCCATCCTATTGTTCCCAGCGCAGAGTCTGCAAGGAAAGCCAGGAGACCGCACGCTGGTTAGAGCCGGCAGAGGGGAGCCACATGGGTCATCCCCTCTAAGGGGCTGCTCAGAATGGTTTTTTCCCTACAGGTCAGTACAGGCAGTGCATTTCTGTCCTTTATTCCCCCCCCGTGACTGGGGCTGAGCAGTAAAATACCAGGACAGTTAGGATGTTATTTGTACCCTGATATTTCTAAAATTGGCATCCAATTTAAGACAGCACTTTGCTGTCTTAAATGAAGCATCCCCAGTGAGGGCACTGCTGGAGGGCTGGCAAGACTGTCCCCAGTCAGCAGGGACAGGCACAGAGAGTACAGGTCTACGGGAGGGCGCTGGGCAGCAAACTGAGCATCCTGCCCATTGCCCTAGAGACTTGTAGTTCTTATATTTTGTAAACTCCCTATCTTAGCTTCTCAGTACTAGCAAAACGATACTACCCTGCTGGGTATTTAAACCCTGTAAGGCTTAGCTTAAATACCTGCCTAATACTATGAGATATAACAATACATTTACCTAATGTTTCTCACAGCTAGAAAAATCTCCTACACACAGGGAGTAAAACTAAACAATGATTATTACCCCACTGAGAGAAATCAAACTACCACAGTTATGTCCTGTTCGTGCAGTGAACCTGGGGTTCACACTATTATAATTAAAAGCATTAACATCTATGGCAAACTCATTCTTTAAGTAGTGTGTGTTTAAAAATGCAGCTGGGAATCATGCTGACAGTTTGTAGGCTTATCATTTTGGGCTGAAGCTGTGCCCAGATGCACACACAGATCTTGGCTCAGAGCTGCTGATTTTCTGCTCAAAGTCTATTCTCACCCAATATATGCTTCAGGAATACAAAGAAGTGGGGCATGTGCATTCAGAAAAGGGCCAGTCAGACATGATTACACACAAGTAGTTCTAAAATAAGCTAACTCACTTTGTGTCCAGTTTGTTTAGATCAGCAGCACAGTATGCTCTTATGACTATTATCAATAATGAATGCTGTAGGAAACTAAACAACACATTAGGAAAGAGATAAACTTGGGCATGGGTGGCAAGGCAGTAGAACAGGTTGCCCAGAGAAGCTGTGGCTGCCCCATCCCTAGCAGTGCTCACGGCCAGGTTGGATGGAGCTTTGAACAGCCTGGTCTAGTGGGAGGTGTCCCTGCCTGTGGCAGGGGGTTGACACTAGATCTTGAAGGTCCCTTCCAACCCAAACTAGTGTATAATTCTATGTGCATTAGACCCGTTAACAGAGTTTTAGAAGAAGTCAGGATAACCCTGAACTATGGAAGTCAGTAAACACTTCAGAGACATACAGGCTAGGACGAGAGAAAACCTATTGGGCTTGCACTAGTTGCTAAAGGAAACGTGTTCACCCACTTGTTTCTAATCTCTCAGAGTACGCACTAACAAACTCTAGGTACCAGGGGGAGCATAGTCTCTCCTCTTTGTTAAAAAGAATGTCAATAAGCTCAGGCACACCCAGAAAAAAAAAATACTGACACTCTTACCAGTGACACAAGTTAATTTAGGACCATTTGTGTAACTGCCTACTAACAGTTGCTTTCAAATGCTTTTATGCTTTTGCAGTTTCAATCTTAAGTAGGAGAAAGTAACAGCTGACTTTTCTCCATTCTAACACTCCCATTTTCCGTCTTTGCTCACAGACATTAAAAATTCCAAAGGACAGGCTTCAGGAAGGAACTTCTGGGACAGTTTAGAAATACAGCAGTATCTCTTCCACTGTGCTAAAGATGGAAAACAATGAAAAAAAATTAACATTTTTTAATCCATATTCTGAATACCTTATATGCAAAAGGACACCTAAACGATAGAGAAGTCACCCTGACAAAAGAGAATGGCTTTTTCATTCCTTAGGACAATGCGTAGTTTTGTACGCAGTTGTACCTGTCTGGTGCAAAGCTACCAAGTTCTCCAGGAACAGGGTAGAAATGTAATTTTGGCAAAATCTATGCATATCAAATGTGATGCTGAAAGAACAGAGTAGTGGCTCACATAACTACTTAACCTTTAAATCACAGCTGAACATTTTTTTCCTCATACATTCCCCCAAACAGGCCATTTCCTCAGTAACCTTACAGGAGTCAACTGCCACCCCAGCCTTCAGTCACACGAGTGGAAATACATCTACCACATAATCAACAATTACATGCTGCAGGCACACATTCACTGAGTAAAAAAGTGGGGTTTCAGTGAGGTAAAAAAGAGGTGTTCTTCCCCTAGTGTACAGATGGTCAGTTCAAGCTCAAAAGCAAAACCATCATGACTTCGTTCAAATGAAATGTGGTGAGCAGAGAAACAGCCTACAAATGAAAGAACAAGGGCAGCTGCTTGGGGAGCCAGGAGGTCTGTTACAGTCCAGCTTCGCAGAACCACCTTGGAAACTTATAGAGGACAGCCCCCAAGGCTGGTGCAACCTTGAAGCCTGTGTGATGGCTGGAAAGGAATCCTCTGGCACACCACACCTTTTACTGTCATAGGGAAGGAGCTCAGCTCTGTTTACCCCAAATTTCACACATCTTCCTGAGACTGGACTGCCATTCCCAGCTCTACTCTTTTTTAGTCTCCTAGCTCTCATCACTGCCAATCCCCCTCTCCTGATTTGATTTCTGCTGCCTTCTGCATACTTCACCTTTCTCCTGCACCCCATACTATGGGTAATCAGGCTGCACTCGTCAGTATCTCCAAATCTACCTCTACTTCTACAAATCTGTACAGTATCTCTACAAATCTACCCCTGGCTCTTCTCCAGCTCCCACTGCAGACTCTCCCATCAGAGACCCACTCCCACCCCACTGGCTCTCTTTGCCCACTCTACCCCTTCCCAAACCAGGCCACCTAACAGGGCAGAATTTTGTTTTCCTTCTCCAGGAGGCTTCATTAAAAGGCTGTCTAGTTTAGCAGACTTAGAATCATAAAATCGTACACTGGTTTGGGTTGGAAAGGACCTTCAAGATCACCTAGTTCCAACCCCCTGCCACAGACAGGGCCACCTTCCACTAGACCGGGTTCAAAGCCCTGTCCAACCTGGCCCTGAACAGTGCCAGGGATGGAGCGTCCACAGCTTCTCTGGGCAGCCTGTGCCAGTGTCTCACCAACCTCAAAGTGAAGAACTATCTAGTCTAAATTTGCCCTCTTCCAGTTTAAAGCCATTCCCCCTTGTCCTATCACTGCATGCCCTGTAAATAGTCCCTCTCCAGCTTTTTTGTAGCCTTTATGTACTGGAAGGCTGCTCTAAGGTCTCCCTGGAGCATTCTCTTCTCCAGGATGAAAAAGCCAAGCTCTCTCAGCCAGTCTTCACAGGAGAGGTACTCCAGCCCTCTAATCATCCTTACGGCCCTCCTCTGGACTTGCTCTAACAGGTCCATGTCCTTCTTGTGTACTTGATACTTACTCTCCCTTCTACTAGGCAAGATCTGGATGTGGGAAACTAAATCTGCCTTCATGAGACCTGAACCAATCTGGGGCACACAGAGCACACTATGGAGCAGGCCAACAATTGGAGCATCACAGTGTAAGCATACTGACAGTCTTGGACATTTTTCTTCTGCAGGTAAATTTCCTTCACCAGTCAACTTGTCTGTCCCATGAATAGCATAAAAGGAATGCTGTGCTGTTTGAAGAAAGCCACTGAGCATACATAATGGAAAAAGAAAAGAGACATCACTTAAACAAAGGACAGGCAGCGTGAGCAAATCAGAGTTGGTAAGAATAAAGGTCTCCCTAGATGTCTTGATGGTCATTGGCTATTATGGTAATATACTAACAACCAGCTACATAAAGATGCTAGACTAGGTCCTTGCAAGGCAGGCCATACAACTCAGGTTTTGAAAATACACCTACAGTAGTATTTGTCTAAAAGTGAAGCAAAACCGCTGCTGAGGAATCCTGTATTAAAATCAGAGATGTGCACAGCACAATGCTTCTTAGCCAGCAGGACACAGTGGGGCACAGGCCTGTGCCAGGTGATGCTACAAAATCACTAGGGGCCTGTCATGTGCGAACCCAGTCTAGGGCTGAGCCAAGTGTTCTGCTAGCTCAGATGAAGCAGCAATATGTTCAGCTGCTGCAGGAGGACAACGCTCAGGAGGGCTGCAAAAAGCCAGCAGGGAAATGGGGCAGGTTCTGCAGCAAGACTTCTCTTTACACCCACATCACACTCCAAATCAAGGACCTTGCAGTTCTCAGGAGCAATAGGATCACAGAATCATGGAATACCAGATTGGAAGGGACCTCAAGGATCATATGGTCCAAACTGTTTAAGTCTTTCTTGTCCAGCTGAATCTTAAAAGTGTCCAGCATCTGGGAATCTGCCACTTCCCTGGGGAGATTTTTCCAGTGGCTGATTGTTCTGAGTGTAAACAAATTTTCCTGTATCTGGTCAGAATCTCCCCAGGAGTAGCTTGTGCTCATTACCCCTCCTCTTTTCCGTGTGACTACTTGAAAAAAAGGTAATCTCCATCTTCTTTTGTATCCAACCTTCAAATACTGGAATGTGGTGATAAGGTCTCCCCTGAGCTTTTTTTCTCAAGGCTGAACAAACCCAGTTCTCTCAGCCTTTCCTCATATGACAGACTTCTCAGTCCTTTGATCATCTTTGTGGCCCTTCTCTGGACCCTCTCCAGCCTGCCCACGTCTTTTTTTGCATAAGAGGAACCAAAACTGGACGCAGTATACCCAGTGTGGCCTGACAAGCACTGACTGGAGTGGGATAATGACCTCTGCTGGTGATGCCCCTGGTGATGCAAGCCAGCATCCTGTTAGCTTTCTTTGCTGCAGCTGCACACTATCTCCTCATATTGAGTTTCTTGTCCACCATGACCTTTCCAGAGAGCTGCTCCCTAGCTGGGTAGGCCCCAGCCTGTGCTGCACTCTTGGATTGTGCTTACCCAGGTGCAAAACCTTACACTTGTCCCTGTTGAATTTCATAAGGTTCTTGTTAGCTTACTCATCTGGCCTATCTAGCTTATTCTGCAGAGTGGGTCTCCCTTTTGCAGTGTCCACTTCCCTGCTCAGTTCAGTATCAGCAAACTCATCAGGATACACTTGATGCCATCTTCCAGATTACTTACGAAAATATTAAACAGCATTGGGCCCAGCACTGATCCCTGGGAGGACCCCACTAGTGACAGGCTGCCAGTTTGAAAAAGAGCTATTTATCACACCCTCTGGTTGTGGACAGCCAGTCAGTTCCCCACCCACTGCACAGACTACTTGTCTAGATCAAAACATATCAGTTTCTCTAGAAGGAGGCTGTGAGAGACCTTATCTTAGCCTTCTTCCAGTCTTCTGGAGTGTCCCTTGATCTCCACAACTTCCCAGACATTATGGAGAGCAGCCTCCAAGCGACAAAAGCCAGATCTTTTAACGGCCTCAGGTGGATATTTTCAGGGCCCATCAATATGTAGGGGTCAAGCTCCTGTAACAGTTCACAGACCAACTCTTCCTTCACTGATTCTGGGTCTGTGTTTGCATAAACCCAGATTTTTGTTCCCAAGACCAAATGTGGTGGTAAAGACAGAGGTGAAGAGTGTTGAGAATTTCTGCCTTTCAGTGTTGTTGGTGACTAATTCAGCTGTCCTGATTAACAGTGGGCCAATATTTTCCTACTCTTTCTGCTTGTTGTTTACGTACCTGAAGAACCCTTTCTTGTAGTTTTTAGTATCTCTTGCCAATTTCAATTCAACTTGAGCTTTTGCTTTTCTAAGTGCATCTCTGCACACCCTGGCAATGCCCTTGTAGTTCTCAACAGGTATTTGTTCATTTTTCCATCTTTGGCACACTTCTCTCTTGGTTTTGAGTAGACTCAGAAGCTTGCAGTTTAGCCAAGGCAGTCTCTTGCCCTGAGCAGACTCAGAAGCTTGCAGTTTAGCCAAGGCGGTCTCTTGCCCCACCTATTTCCCTTATTTTTAAAGGGGACAAACCGGTTTTGTGCTTCCAGAAGAGCATTCTTGAACATCTCCCAGCACTTTAGCTCCTTTATCCTCCATGGAAGCTTCCCATGGAATCCCTCCCAACTGAGTTCTGAGCGAGGTCAAGTTTGCTCTTTTAAAATCTAAAACTATGGTCTTAGTACTAACCTTCAGCATGCTCAGCCAGATCCTGAACTACTGTGATCACCACAGCTAACAGTGGCACTAGCCGAGATACTACAAAGCAGATTTTCTTGGTCAGTAGCAACTCCAGCAGTGCCTCATTCCTGGTTGGCACGTCTAACATTGTTTGAGAAAGCAGTCCTCTAGGCATTCCAGGAACTTGATGGATGACATTTGAGCTGCTGTATTGTTCTTCCAACAACTGAGATGTTACAAGCCTTGGGGAATTTTGGGGTGCATGGACCCTGAGAAGCTTCATTGTTAAAGTACTTTACCATCCTCCCAGTCTCCACAGTCACAGTTAAGGCTGCTCCCACAGTTTGCAGTCCAAGCAATAAAGAGCAATTGTGCATGAGCTTCAGCGCCTTAACAAAGCATGTATGGGAGACATACACAAGAAATTCACTGAAATGT
>WYDI02025415.1:0-12402 GCA_009867235.2 Psittacus erithacus | reverse complement strand
TCTCCCCTTCAGGAGCCTTCTCTTGTCCAGGCTGCCCCAGCCCAGCTCTCTCAGCCTGGCTCCAGAGCAGAGCTGCTGTAGCCCTCGCAGCATCTCCATGGCTTCCTCTGGCCTCGCTCCAACAGCCCCATATCCCTCTTATGTTGTTGCCCCAGAGCTGGACAGAGGGCTCCAGGTTTGCTGTGGTTCTCTCTCTGTGCTTAGTCCCTTATAGCTCAGTACAATTTTCTGGCCAGACTTTCCACTTGGATGGAGATAATTCTGCTGTTTTAATGGTACAGTGTTCAGATACTCAGGGAGAGGATGATAAACAGCTTTACAGAGAGCCTGGAAGAAGTACATTTAACAAAGTATAAGCAAGAACCAATCACCCTTAGAATACCAATGCAGTTCTGAAACTGGGAATTTAATGCAGCAGTGGAGGGATCTGCTGTATTTGCGAGGAAACGCAGCTCCTCAGTTTTCTTTCTGCAACCAGAGACTGAAAAGGTACCCAGGCAAATCTCAGATTTTCTAAAAACCAGGAATTGTGATTGTTTCTTAAGGAGAGAGAAGAGGAAGACGGAGACGAAAAGCAAAAATCCCCAGATCTTCTTGAATTATTCCAGTGTAATCAAGTTCTAGTCCTGCATCCTCTGAAGGTCACCTTTCTCAGAGAGGACACCTTGGTTGCTACCAGTCGTTGAGTCCAGGCTGACTGGACACGTAGGCTGGGGAAAACACTTCTAGAATATAGTATCTTGATTTGCATTCAATATCTGCTTCTCAGTGAAATCCTGTTCAGTTTCTCTTCAGGAACTCTCAGGCATTTTCTGTTGAAAGTCTAAACCCAAATATTCAGTCTAAAAAGTAGCCACAGGCAATCAAGGATATGAAACTGAACTTGCCATTCGATTCAGATATGAGATCCGACGTGTGAGGAGAGCAGCAGTGCTGTAAGGCTGCATGCTCACGGGTGCGGGTTTTACAGGCATCAGCCGCGCATCAGCTGCGTCAAGCATTTGGCAGCCTGGTGCCTACAGCTGTTCCTTGGTGTTGTTTTTGGTGCTGGCAGCTGGGCTGAGCCATCCCAAATGGATCCTGTATGAGTAACGAGGATGCCTCCTATGTATGCTTGGGGCTGCTGGGTCCTGCCTGGGCAGAAGTACATAAGGGTTCATTCCCCCCAAGCCCTGTGTGTGCACTTGCTGAGCACACACTTGTAAATTAAAAAAGACATCTGCACAGGTTTAAACCTTCAGATACCAACAAGCGCTTGCTATGAAAGGTTTATTCACACTCATCTGCTTTACAGTACTGATTTTTCATACCAATGACTAGCAGCAGCCCTGCTGCGGGGATGGCTGATCATGGACGACAAAGAGTTGCTGTGATCCCTTGCAAGGCCCCATCCACAGCATTTTAGTTACTCATTTCCAATTTGTAAGACCCCATTTCAGCACAACATCTCCAGGCAACTGCAACTCTCCACTGGGGCTACGCAGGTTTGTAGTGGGGGGTGATTTTTTGGTGCCTACATAAAAACATCAGCATGGGGTCCTGCAACTTAATCAACACTTTAATATCACAACTAGTTCAGTTTTGGCTTGTTCTGTCACAAAAGCTGACAGCTTTTGGGTAAAAGTGATCTAACCTTTTCAAAAGTCGTATTTCAGGCAGTGATTTGTAACTATGGAAAATGCTGAGGTGGAGATGTGGTGGATCTCACCTGCTTGCAAGGCAAGTGCAGCACCACCTTCTCTTGGTGATGCGCTTTGCATGTCCCATCAGATTACAAGACATAAAACTGAGTACAAAACTCTTCCTGGAAGCTTTATGCCTAAGACCCAATTCATTTTAATTGTAAGAAGAAATACCTGTTTGGAAGAAATTCCAAAGAAGAGTCCTCAGTTTTCCTGATTTGGAATATTCATCAAAACCTCAGTTTGGGAAGATCAGTGGATATAGGGAGCAGATGAGGTGATTTTGCTACTGATGATCACCTATCAAAAGATTTGTGATACCTCTCTCCAGTCCTGTATGTAGCTGTCATGGTTTAAGCTTAAACAACGACAGTAGCACAGGGAGAGAGGTGCCAACCACACAGTGCTTGCTCTCCTCCTTCATTCTGCTGCTGAATTACATTAAACAGAAATTAGCAATAAACTCGGAGTGTCCTGAATGTTTTTTGTGTGTAACCCTTTGCTGCAGTCACTAAAGGAACATGATGTGGTAAATGTAACACAATAAAATGGATGGCTCACATCAAAAGAAATGATGAGCAGCTCGTATTTCTATTTACAAATCAACAGCGGCCATTTCCCCCCCTCCTATCACCATCTGAGACAACGTGTTAGCAAAAACATGCCTTTCTTGAGTAGCTTTCTTCATTTTATGATTATTATTGGCACTGCCAATATCACTGAAGCCCAGCTTCACCCACTGCGCAATATGGACAAACCAGTGGTGTTGCATACAAAGTGGTCTCAGCATCTGTCCCTGGAAGAGAGGACTGAAGCCTCAAAGTACTGCATCTCCTGGGAGCTAATCCAAGCTTTGCTCCCTTGCCTGGGAGTGTATACATTCAGTGAACCTCTACAGTGTCTTTGTCAAGAATCACCTATGCTTTCCTAGCCGCTTACTGTCACACAGACCTGCCTTTTGATAAATTGCGCATATGGAAGTGCCTTATCCTTCATTCTCAGTGAAAAAGTCCTGGGAACTCTGGCCACACTTGCTGAGGTTACACTTGTAAATAAAAGGAGAAATCTGCAAGGGTTTAAATCTTCAAATGGTGAAGATGGTGATCAAGTGACCAAGACAGCATAGTGCAGCAGGTCTGACCGCATGCTACAGTACAGCTTCCAAAAAGACAAGGAAAACCCACTAAAGGATTTGTTTCCCTTTGAAAGAAGGATACCAACTCCTTGATATCCAGATGTGAAACTTGGCAGGAAAAAAAAAAAAGAGGATTTAATCATCAATACAACCCCAAAAAGACTGAGTTCCTCTGAGATGAGATATGCCTCTGGTGAGCTACAGCTATGCAAAAAGGGAAGCCTCAAGATTCCCTCAGTAAGCAGCACTTCGCAGAGTATAGCAGGGAGTTTTCCTCCAGTGCCACAGCCCAGGGATGTTTCCATGCTGGAGTCACCAAGCCAGCAGCTTCCAGCTCAGTTAGTGGCATGAAAGCAAGTTTGGAGAAGAAAACATTTCCTTTCTTTCTACCAACCCAGATGTACCCATGGCTTTGGCAGAAATGACCCAGAAAACAGATGTAAGACTTGACCCATTCCTTCATGGTTCTCTGCACCCAAATCTGAGCAGGAGGATCAACAATCACACCAGTCTCCCTCTTCTCCATCACAAACAAGATCTGAGATATCAAGAGAAAGAGAAAGAGATGGGGTTCCTTCAAAGGGCTGGTTTCAGACCTTGGACATCCACTCTGTACCTCAGTTTGCTGGTATCTATGGAACCTTCAGCGATAGTCTAAGGCAGCCAGGGAGCAATATGAAGTCTCTGGATACCTACTGCACTTTAAATCTACGGATTCCACCAATTAAATTTACATAACACAATGCGCGCTGTTTGCACTATTATTGGCAATTCAAGATCATAGAATCATAGAGTGGTTTGAGTTGGAAGGTGTCATGGTTTTAAACCAAGACTGAAGGGACCATTAAATCTCATCCAGTTCCAACCTTCTGCCACAGGCAGAGACACCTTCCTCTAGAGCAGGTTTCTCCAAGCCCCTTCTAACCTGGCTTTGAACACTGCCAGGGATGGGTCAGTCACAGCATCCTTTCTCTGGGCATCCTGTGCTGGTGCCTCATCATCCTCACAAGGAAGAACTTCCTCCTTATGTCCAATCTAAACCCATTGTCATTCAGTTTAAAACCATTGCCCCTTGTCATGCTATTACAGACCTTGGTAAAAAGTTTTTCTCCGTATTTCTTATAAACCCCCTTTAAGTATTGAAAGGCTGCAATAAGGTCTACTTGCAGCATCCACACTGCACTGTAGAAGTGACTTTGCAAATACTTTATTGATAAATAAGCGATCTCATTAACACCAGGATCACAGGAATGGACAACAGCTGCAATTTAGTTTAAAAGCCTGCTTTTTCTGCTATAATTTTCTCAAATACAATAGCTCCCAGTCACCTGGTATCTTTTGTTTTCCTGTCCCTAGGAGCTGGATTTGCCTTGTTCTTCAATCATCAATCAACAGTGATGGGGGGCATCCCTGCCTCTGTTTGCTAACAGAGTAAGATAAAGAGGACATCAGATGATACAGGCACCATTGACTACCTGCTTATAAAACATTTACATCACCTCTTTTCTTTTTACTGCAAAAAGAATCACAGATTGTAGACTGAAATACAGCTCTACTGAATATTCACCAGTACCAAAGAGAGATGACATCCCAAAGCTTCTGGAATGCTTTTTGCAGAGGTTACACATTTCTCAAAACCCTGACCAGCAACAGTCGCTTCACTCAATGGTCCTTTGGAAGAAAAGCAGCAGCAGCCTTCAAATGAGTCACACACACAAAAATCTACTGTTATGAATTGAAACAGGAAGGGCAGCAGCACAATGCATGGCAAAGGGAATAGCTGAAACTCAAGCAAGTGGATAGGGCAGTTAAAGTTTACCCCTGAGCTTTCAATTTTTGGTGCCCAACAGTCCAGAGGCAGATTTTCACTGGTGGAAAACCTCAGTGGCTCATTGACAGTGTATGTCCTGCCCAGCATTTTTCTCCTCTTCCTTGCCCCCCTATTCTTCCCTCACGTGCATGTGCACTGTCTTCCATCAATATCTGTAAATGAAGGATGCAAAATACAGAGAAACAACTCAAGAAGGAGAGCCTACCATGCACTGGAGCAACCAGTGGTTCAGTGGGACTCATGGCTAAATGGCAACTTTCACAGAGGTCCTGGAGCTGTCAAAGTTGCAGCATTTTGAACCGGATTTTTAATTTCTGAGAGGGACTATGAGAATCAAATCCCCACTTCATTTATCTCCCTATGTTTCAACTGCAAGCTATTACCTGCCATGCAGAAACTGTTGAAAAACTAAGCAGAATTCTATGGAAAGATTATTAGAAATATGTGCTGGAAATTTTGTCTTTGAAAAGTGCAAGTTATTATCCCTCCACTACTAAAAAATTTGTAGTATAAGGTGAGATAACCTTTCTCCCCTTAAAAATCCATCACAAATGCAGTAGGTTGTGTGCAATGACCTAAATACAGTATAAACAGGAGGAATTTGCTTCTCTGCATCAGAGCAACTGAATAATTTTTCTTTCCCCATCACAGCCATATGGCACCATTACAGAAGTCATCAGTTATAGTTAACCTGCAGCTACACTACAAGCGTGAGATGCTGTACAAGATTCCTTAAGCACACGGTTCTCCAAATTGTCATATACAAAATGCGTTATTACTCTGACTGATGGGGAGACCATGGTGCTGATAGGGTAAGCATCTTGCCCCAGTCATGCCAAGATGCAGTTGCACAGGTAACGGACAGCTGTTGGACCTCAGCAGTCCATTACTTCTTTGCTTCCCACCTCTCTGATGAGGAGATAACCTCACTGCTCAGAAGCATCCTCCTACCTCCTGAGGGCTTTTTCTTTAAGCATGGATCTACACCATGGGTCACACTGCCTTGAGGTTTCCTCACCTCTCTGCCACAGCACTGCAGGTTTCCTGGGGAAGGAGGGGATTACTAGCTGCCACTCAGCAGATAAAATGCTGAAGTACAGTCTTTTTCCATGAGCTGTCAGGACTTTGCCAGGCTGTTGGCTGCAATCCTTCTCCAGACCATGGTCTTTTAATGAAACTGAGTGACCAGAGAAGCTGTGGCTGCCCCATCCCTGGCAGTGTTCAGGGCCACATTGGACCTGTTGCCTTGAGCAACCCAGTCTACTGAAAGGTGTCCCTGCCCATGGCAGTGGAGATTGACTAGGTGATTTTTAGGTATCTTCACACCTTAACCACTCCATGATTCCATGATCTATATCCTTAAGTCACTGTACAGCATGCCATGCATCGAACTGAAGTACCCTGTGTATACAAGCCCAGCAGACTATTTATTGCAATGACACGGTATGAAGATTTAGGGATGACTAGCAATATTTCCCCAGCATAATTGGTATCTTACAACAGCCACAGAGGCAGCATGCTGGATCTTCTGCCTCTACATCAATCCTAAACGTTCCACTGCCTGCTCATCTGATTGCCAAAGTCATCGGCACACTCCCACTGCTGCATATGCTTGGACAGAACAGTGCGTTTTTGCTATGCATCCTGCTTACACAAAAGGAATCTGCTGCTTACAGCTTCTAAACAGTACTGCAATGCAAATACTAATTAGTAGAATGTAATTACAGCAGTACCATGCACACAGCAAAGTGACTTCATGAACTGAAAAGCTAATACAGACACAATCTGTCAGTGCCACTTCACATAGTAAGAATTCTTAATTCATTAGAAATATCCGCCACTTAGGAACCACAAGTGCCTGCACTCCCATGAAGGATCCTGAAATGGGCATCTGGAGGGCCAACAGTATAAATGCCTGCTCAAAAGGGGAGATGAGGAACAATGGAGCTGACCTTTTTTCTTGTTGTACTCGTCTTCAGTCGCATTGGAGGAGTCCGAATGATAGTCCCGAAGCTCCTGTTCATACATCTCCAAAAAATTATCATCTGCCTTTCCTTTTTTGGACTTGTCACCTTTCTTCTTCTTCTTTTCTTTGTGTTTTTTGCCTTTTTTCTTCTTTTTCTTCCTGTGCTTATAGTCATCCTCATCCTCACTGCTGTACTCCCTTCTCTTGGTCTTTTTCTTTTTCTTTTTTTTCACTTCCTCATCGACCTCTGAGTCCTCAGATTTTGATTTTTTTTTGCCTTTTTTCTCCTGGATTTCATCTTTCCCATTTTCCTTAGCTACCCCTTCCACCACCTGTTCTTCCTCTTCCTCCTGCTCCTCCTCTTCTACTTCATTCTTTTTGGTCTTTTCTTTCATGTCATTATTTTTCACCTCTACATTTTAAAAAACACTCAAATTGCCTTAACCTCAGTTCTGCCACTTGGCTCCTTTATGAATCACTGATGTCCTTTAGTCCTTCTCTATCTAGCTACAGCTGGGCTGTCCCTTTTTCACAGAGTCCTTCTTCTCCACCAGCTTAGGTGTGTCCTGGAGTCCTTTGTCCTTCACAACCCACAGGCACCAACAGCTCACCTCCTTCTGACTCTTGCTGCCTCCCTTCACCTCCTTGACTGAGGCACCTTCCTCTCCCTTTTGTCTTCCTGGTCTTTGTTTTTTCTCCTTTTCTTTATTATTATTTATTCATTGGTCTGTGCTGAGAACTCCCTCTTTTTATCAGAGCTGCCCCAGCCTCCACACAGGGTCAGTTGCCAATCAGGGTCTATGGTATCAGGATGTGTCAATCAAGGTTGTAGCTCCCTGGGAAACCAGTCAGATGAGGACATATGGTCAAGTCACTTCTTATCCTTCACATGGGCTCAGAATGGGTTAACAGAAAGGCGTTTCTCCTCCTCATAACATGTGGCAGCTTCAAAAACCTCATGAAAAATTACTTAGTGCTACCCAGTCATGTGGTTCTAAGACAGATGGGCAGGTGAAAAAGGAGACCCATCAAGCAACTATATCACACTGGTCTGTATTTCCTCTCCATTATTCATGGTGTCAGGATCACCTTACTGATAACAAAGGTCTCAACTTTACATGGATTTTTTTTCTTTTGACCAGCCAGGCCAATGACCAGAAAAACAAGCACCTCCAGGATCTCTGTCTGGAAATCTTCATAGCATCCGTAACGCACTCTTGCATCCAGCTCCTCCATCCCCATCCCTGTGCTCTACCTCCAATCAAATGGAAAATTGATGATCAATAAAGAAATGCAACAGTCAGAAGACACTGAATGTGCTTTGCACAAGATGGTCTTACAACATCCCATCCTGGTCAACCAAAGAGAAATAAAACTTGGAGTAACAACTGAGCATAAGTACAAATATGCCTATCTGACAGCTCTGACAGGCAAATACTGAGATGAGATAGGTGAAGAAAGACAAAAATAAGTTTTTAACATCATGGTTGGAAAGACACCACAGCATGAAGCATGCCCAACACCCAGTTTGTGCCAGGGATGTCAGCATTGGGCTCACCTAACAGCTAGCAAATGCAACAGAGGCTCCACTGCCATGTCCAGAGGCAGATGTGTCAGTGGGACATGGGCAGGAACTGAGGGTCCTTCAACCTCTCTCTTCCCACCTTAGCCACCAGCTGAGGTCCAAGCCCTACAACAGCCCCAGCTGCTGAACCTGGGCTGGCACCCAGCCCTGCAGATGGTTTGAAGTCTGACTCAGAACAGGAAGAGAAAACAAGAAAAAACATTTCTTTTTCTTCAAAGGTGTCACTACAGATTTGTGATAGAAAATAAAGTTTTGTTAAAAGCTGCAGTCGAGAAAACTGTACTGAATTGCTCCGGTATAGCTCAAGCGTACATAAACCAAGATCAGTCAGCCTGGCACTAAATCACACTAATGGGAGAAGCGAGAGCTGAATTTATGGCAGGGCTGTAGATAATGATACAAAGCCTCCTGTACCACACAAACTGCCTGTGGGATAACTCAACTCACAGCTTCCTCAAATGATAAATTAAGTGCAATTTGCTTGATGGTATGCTGCCGAAGTTAATGATACTGTAAGTATAGGTAAGAGTCTAAGTCCTCAATTCACATGACTTAAAACCTTTCCTAGATAAACCTGGGGCTTTCCAGGAGCAAGCGTGGAAGGAGGGGATGGCATTAGTGGTGGGTTATCAGGAACATGAATAACAGATGTTTTGATGGCAGGATGTGCAGCCCAAGCAGGATGGAAGTGGCACTGCCTTGGGCAGGAGTGGATGGGAAGCACAAGACCCAGGGGATCCTGCATTGATAGGAGTCTGTTCCACCCTCCTTAGCAGGTGTTTGGCACCAGTCTGTAACAATTTAATGTGACTAATATTATTCTTTTAAAAACTGAGTGTTTTTATAGTGTCGGCTGCTGAATGGAAATATTTCAATAAAGAATCATAAAGTGAACAATTCAGGGACATCTTCCAAGTAGGTTAAAGCACAGGTTTGGGATGAAACACAAGAATGGCTTTTCCAAGGTCTTAAAAATCATACAGAAAATAAATTAATCACTCTTCTTCCTTATGATACATCTCTGGCTTACCAGACTCCTGGCATAACAGCAACACAGGAACTGCACCGTGCTTGAAATCCTGTGTTTACTTTCAGGTATTATTTTCTAGAAAACAGCAGAAAGGCGCATGGTGCATCCCTGCATAGCACTTATGACAGTGAGCATGGGATGGTTGGTTCAGCAGACACCAAGGGCACACTGCTTAAAAGGCACCATCCAGGCACATGAATGAAGTTGTGGATATCTCACCCCTAGAAGTGTTCAAGACCAGGTTGGATGGGACTTGGAGCAAACTGCTTTAGTGGACGGTATCCCTGCCCATGGCAGGAGGTTGGAACTAGAACCCAAACCACTCCGTGATTCTGTCATTTCATGCTGCCAGTCCCAAGGAGGTCAGGGATCCTGCTGAGATATTTGGTGATGCAGCACATTTCCCCAGACAGATGCTTTGCAGCACAGTTATATTCATAACCATTAACTTCTCCTCTCTGGGACAGCCCTCAGCCCACAGCAGAAATCACAGACAAAAGCATTTCAGCTTAAGCTGGGAGCTGGACTTAGGTTTTGGCCACAGAAAAGCCAATGCTGTCCACCAAAACACAAACAATCCCACAAAACAGAACAAAAACACACCTTCAGAAAAAGAAAAATCACAGGATCGTGCAGAAAAGCAAATCTCATATCTTTGTTATGCTTTCACAAGGTAAACACTTCATCACACCATCCTTGAGCGCTGCTGCTCCAAACAGCTCCAGCTCTAAGCATCAAAATGCTAACAGAATCAACATGTAAAGCCAAAAGCAGCACTACAATTACCCAGAACAACACATCCAGTTGCAAGGTTGATCCCTTCTAGCCCTAAAACAACTTTGCTAATATCTGCTCCTGTAGTAAGTTACCTGCCTTAGACAGCAGAGCTGTTGGGGTAGGGAAAATAATGCCTTCTTCCCCCTCCTGCACTGGGAGACACACTTTTAGGATGCTCAGAACAGCTCTGGGAGAAACCTCAAGCTGATGCAGCTCCATAGAGGGCAGAAATAATAAGTCATGCGTCAGGAAGATCCGAGGCACTAGAAGCACCAGCAGGACACCTTGGTAGTTGCCCCATTGAGGACCACCCATCTGAGCTACCTCTAGCCTTGCACTTCGTTTTCTCTTCATGCAGAGGAGCAGGACCTCAGGTGTAAGTCAGAAACAAATCACTCCTATCAAATGGGCTTAAAACGATGGGGGAGGAAGAAACATTCATTGTGGCTCATTCAAGCTTTGCTCCTTACACTTCCTTCGTCTGCTGCTGTAATTAAAAAGAAATGTGCAGGGAACGCTCCAGCTCGCTTTTGTTCTTTTTGTGAATAACAGCTGGGAGGAGAACAATGGGATTTATTGGTGCATAAAGAACTACCGGGAAAGCAACCAACCTATTTGTGAGAACCATTAGTTAAAACCGTCAACAGTATTCATATGGATTTTTACTCTTACCCTCCATTCAGCAGGAGAATCCCCCAAATCCTCCCTGCCAAAAGGACTCGGCCCAGAGCTCATCAGAGCATCACGAGCCCAGGGTCACTTCTTGAATTATCACAGATTTGGTCAGAATTTGGCTCTTTGAGGTCCTAACTCACCTGTAGCCTTTATTTTCCCCATGGATAATCCTGTACAGTGCTTCACCTGGAATTATCCCATTATTAGGTAATGAGAGTATTCTCACTAATAATTATTAAGTAAATATTACGCAAGGCATGAACACACCTTTCCTTTAGTTCATTCTCTTCTATATGGTTCCTGTTTTGCACCTATTAGCATAAAATCCAGATGTCCTATTGCCAGGTACCGTGCAACACAGGTGGCATAACCCAGAGAAACTTTTGCTCTAGAATCCTACCCCAGGCAGATGCAGTGAAACCTCTCATTTCAGAAGAGGTTATTTTTCAATACATACCTCTCTGCACTTAGAAATCTCTGATCCTCATTGCACAATCTGGGGGCAATTGAAAGGAAAAGTTGATGGCTGCATCCATGGTTCATATTTAAATGCTCTTTTGGTGACCCATACACCCCATGGAGATGAGGGTGAAGAAGCTGACTGCGAAGGACAGATTGCAAGACACAGGTCAGATCTAGGCAAAGCAGATGTTTTATGAACCAGCTGCTTTATTTTGCCTCCCCTGCTGCTTCTGTGGGGTGTAGGTTGGGGTATAATCCAGGAAAATAGGGTATTCTCGAGCTCTAGCTGAATGACCGCAGTTAGGAGAGATTCAGGGGTGGTTAAAGCCCACGATGCTCTGACCGGGGCAGCTACAAGCCCCAGAAGCACAGCTTCAGCTTTCGTACTGCAAGATTTCGGATTTGTCCTGTTCATACACTTTGCGGTAGGGCAGAATCTACCCCCATCTCTGGATAGTTTCTTGATAGTACTCCCTGCAGCCCAGAACACCATATACTTCCGATATATGTACACACACTTCACCTCCTTCAGAAAACAATTTAATGCCACAGAAATAAATACCAAAAGTTTCCTTCAATGAAGCCATTACAATTCTCTCCCATGTGCATGAGAAATGCACAAGATTACACCAGGCTGGGCAGAGGAGGTGCTGGGGGAGCTGCTTGACACTGTTGCAGCACCAGTCATTACAGATTTAATCAGACCTCATGGTGCCTACTAAGAGCTTTGCTTTTTCTTTCATCCCCATATGGCTCCTCACTACTCCCTTCTATGTTTTTTAATTCCAATAACAAAATCTGCATCTGCATTGCAATCCCATCAGCCCAACAGCTCAGCAAGAGGCAGCTGGGGATACTAGGATACACAGCCCAATCCATCTCACAGACAGGCTGGAAAGGTTTTCATGTGCCCAGAGGCTTCAGTGGAAGCTCGCTGCCTTCAAGCGTATGGGCATAACGGCCTCTGCTGGTAAAATGAGGTTTAGTCGAGAGAAGTATTCCTAGCAAAATGCATCGAGAGATGCTGTGTCCCACAGAGATAGGAGCAACAGCCCCTGGTCCCCGGGAATTGCAGGCACCCATCAGCAGGGTCATGCTTACAGACCCTGAGCTCTAAAAGCAGCAGCATCTATAGACGTCTCAAGCTCGGGTCTGGGAAAACTGACAGAGTGAATTTAGCTGAGATCTTAGGCAGAAGCTGTTCCCTGTGAGGGTGCTGAGGCACTGGCACAGGGTGCCCAGAGAAGCTGTGGCTGCCC